>OZ020611.1:194967066-195166334 GCA_963971575.1 Liopterus haemorrhoidalis
TGTCGAGACACGTAGCTCGACGCTGCAAGAGATGGACAAGCAGACAGAATGTGCATTATCGTTTCAGAATGGTGGTGGCACAACCTACAGAGTGTGGACTCCGCTATTTGGAATATGCGGGCCCTGTATGCCAAAGTATTTATAACACCATCCTGACACGCAAACACAAAACCTTCTGTTTCCGATCTCAAACCAGCAGACTTAAGAAACGAGAACGTGAGTATTATTATTATTATTATTATTATTATTATTATTATTATTATTATTATTATTATTATTATTATTATTATTATTATTATTATTATTATTATTATTATTATTATTATTATTATTATTATTATTATTATTATTATTATTATTATTATTATTATTATTATTATTATTATTATTATTATTATTATTATTATTATTATTATTATTATTATTATTATTTTGGGGTTTGTCAGGTCTTGACATTATTATTTTTAAAAATATTATTATTATTAATCAGTAGAATCGCTCCGCTGAAATGGAACTTGGCCGGCCATCTAGCGAGACTCCAAGACAGAGGTGGGTTAAGAAGATCTTAAAATGAAGACCCCATTAGGTGAATAGATGAAGAAGAAGTGCCGGAAACTGGTAGCTTAAGACACCAGGCCGAATTAAATGGAAACAAAAATAAAGTCTATGTCTAGCAGAGGAGAAGAGAGTCTGGATGATGATGACTATATTGTCACTTTCTTTTTTTTGCGAAACCTGACTTAATAGAACTTATCTTAATATTAAGCTTCTAAAGCATCACTATCTAAACTAATATATTCATATTATCATCTTTTTACATATTTTATTAACAATAACATAAATTTGCATTGGAAAAATAATCAATGCAAGAATGTATAATCAATGCGTGTTCTATAAACATATGAATATAATAACAAGGTATTATAAAACGTATAATAAATAAGACATTAAAGTTAATAGTTTTCATTTGAGATAAGCTAATGTAATAATTGTATAAAGACATCAAGCAATAGTTCTTGATTCCATTTAGAGAAATTCTTGTCTATTTGGTCATAACTTCTAAACAATATTAATCAATTATTGCGTTGCAGCGGCAAATAATATAATGTGGAATTGTAACGAATTATCGCAGATTATTGCATAGCTGAAATAATGGATTCGCTATTGCTTTGTAAATGATCTGTTAGTTTATCTTTTACTAAAAACGTTGTTAAACAACAGATCTTCCATTAACTTTATTTGATTGTCCTTTGATGAGATGATGGTTAGTTTTTTTAAGATAATCGATCAACAAATTACAGTTTGAATTTATATCCTTGCTAAGAAAATAATTAGTAGTAGCCTCTAGGACATCATGGCAAGTCACATTTTATTATTTCTTCCTGAAGAGTAACAATTGCAATCTTAATTATTACTGTATTCATAGCTTTGCATTGTAAGGTCCACATGTTAACAACGTACGTATTAGAAAACAAAATTGACGGAAATGGAACGTGTTGAAAAAAAAGGTCCTGGGCTTACCCGGTTTCAGATACGCAGTTCTAGGGCACCTGATAGTTTATTTTATAATTCTTAATATAAGATAAGAAGGGTATTATATAAGCACGATATTGTATTTTCTTTATAGTACTTATAATGGACAAATAATCTATAAATTAAAATGTTAAGTTAAACTACATATTTTTAATTTAAAAACTTTAAACCCTTTTGTTAATAGCCGAAAAATTGTGTTCTTTTCAAGTAAGATATCATTTCTGTACCAAATGCAACCAAAAATTATAAAAAATAGATTATTCAGAATTATGTTTAAGGTATTTATGCAAAATTTAAAAAAATAGCCAATTTTGTTATATAAGTAGATAGTTCGATTTCATTATTATTGTTATAAGTTTGTTTATTAAGCTATTTATTAATATTTAATTAGACGGCTATTTCTTTTTTACTTCTTGACGCCTTCCCGACCCATTAAAAATTTTAAACGACCCAATATTGGGTCGCAACGCCTTTAAGAAATGCTGAGTCTAATGTTTCTCATATGTACTTTCAAAAACCTTGAAAGAAAAATATAAATGAAAATTTTTATATTCCTTCCTTTACTGTAACATACATTTACTAGTAATTTACTTGATTTTTTAAATTTTTGTAACAATAACTAAAATAAGTTTCCGTAATTGACATAATAACAAACATGATAAAGTACCAACCGATATAAAAAGCGAACATGCAAATATTTGTTGACATACATGGCTATATGCCAACAGTACACAAGTACAACTCAGGTAAATTCCTTGAAATATTTTATGATGTAGATTGCAAATGTTGATGTAGAATGCAAATTATTCATCGATTTTTGTGTCAGCAGCAATAAATTCAGAGTAGACATTGATATTTATATTAAAAAAAATTATGTTTTTACTAGTTCTAGAACTCTATTAGTGTTCATTAGAAATTATGAGTTTTGCTTTATTTTCTACCGTTGGTTGCAAATATATACTGGATCATTTGTTTTGTTGGACAGTCTGTATTAATAAAGACTACAGTAAAGCCAAAACTTAAAAATATGGTTGACCGCAAGGATCAGTACTAGCACCGTTGCTATTTAATCTATATATCAGCGACTTACCAAGTCCGTAAATTTACATTAAGTTTACTTTAGGTCTACATTAGATTTTATGATAGCAAACCAATATCAAGCCATTGATAAAGGATCTTCGAACCTTGATGACTTTTCGAAGTTGGACACATATTATAAAAACTGGAGAGGTAGTATCCAATCCTGATGTCAGAATGCTGTTCATTTGATCTTATTAACTGATTACCAAAAGAAGAACTTGAAATCTACTTTCAAGGAACCAAACCTCCATATAATCTCCATCATTTATATCTAGGATTAACCCTTGATAGATCCCTAACCTATAAAATTCAGAAACAGTGTTCTACATAAGTTGGCTGGGTCAACGTCAACATGAGATGCTGATGCTGATACTTTGCACACCGCTGGATTAGCTTTAGCTTATTTACAGCTAAGTATTATGCACCAGTATGGAGCTATAGTGTATATGCTCAAAAGATGGACCAACAACTTTATAGGGTATATAAATACACGAGGGGAAGACGAAGTAAGTAATTAAGTCACAAAAGGCTATTAAAAAAATACTCAAAGAAATACTTAACCGGAAACAAGTTTTATTTTTCAACAAAGTCTCCACCAACATTAATACACTTAATTCCTCGCTTTATCAATGCCCCAATGCCTGCTGTATCAGTCTGTGGGATGCAGTCTCAGTCACATGCGTACCTCTCGTTCAACGTCGATATCACCGGCCAAACCTTTGCCGCCAAGATGTTTTTTGGGTGTACCAAACAGATGAAATTCTCTTGGGGCTAGGCCGAGACTGTCAGCCGGGTGTTCAAGAAGTTGCCTAATTCGTCAATTATCTCCTGAGTCAACCGGGTCGAATGAGGCCTGGCATTATTGTGATGCAGCAATATTCCTCTCATCAGTAGGCCTGGACGTTTTCTTCGATTTGCATCCCGAAACAATAACAAATCTCTACAGTATGATTCAGCACTCACGTTCTCACCTCTATTCTGCAAATGGGCTAGGAGCACTCCTTGATAATTCCAGAACACTGTAAGGCTCAACCTTGAATTTCTTTGTTGACGGTGAAGAAGGATGCTGCAATGACACTTTTAGAAATACCTCACTGCTATTTCCAGCTTTCCAACATCAGTTTGTGACCTAACTACTGACTTCCGCGCGTATATAGAATGGGTTACGAATAAATATCAAGGTTTTCTAACCAGTGCAAAGCGTATGAAGTAGCTTCAACGAACCTATGTAACCAGCTAACTATGTAGTCTATATAACCAGGAAACAACCAGTTTGGGGCTATAGTGTATATGCTCAAAAGATTGACCAACAACTTTACGAGACAATGCGGATAGTAACAGCGTCCATAAAATCGACACCAATAAACTAGATACCTACAGTATCAAATATGCCTCCTCTTGCCGTAAAAAAAAAAAAAATGCCACCCGGTAGTGAGACAAGATCACGATTACAGAACAGCTACCTATCAAAGACGATCTTTAAAATCCGCCATCCATTCACCTAAAATTGCAAAGACCTATATGCTTCGACCATAGATTGAAACAGCCAATAGCTGTTCCTATTAAATGGAACAATCTATGGAGCGCTGCGTCTGTGAAAAAAAAGCATTATTCGAGAGGCAGCAGAAAAGTTACCCGGCTTTGAGCTGCCAAGACATCTTTGGATGAGACTGAATCGCGTCCGAACTGGTCATGGAAAATGTAATGATCTGGTTATTAAATGGGGTATGTAACCTTCTCCGGCTTGTGACTGTGGTGCGCCTTTCCAATCAATGGACCACCATATAATAAACCACTGCTCATTGAGATGTTTCCTTGGCCGTACCCTTGAAACTAACAAAGTTACTTCATCCGCCCTGCAGTGGCTAGAAAACCTTGAAAAGTTTGTAACCCACTCGATATATTTATCACAATTATGGTTTATTATTTAGTATTCTTTTAAATTGTTAATTATTTTCTATGTAACTATTTTAACTAAGTACTTATTATTTGCATTACCTAATGTAGCTTTTCATATTTTCTTAGAATATTTCTACTCGCATTATGTTACACGATTATAAAAGAGACAAAAAAAAAAAAAAAATAAAAAAAACTGGAATGGAAATACGGGTGACAATATATATTGCAAGCCTATACGTTCCAATAATTTTGCTACAGAAGAGTGTCATTATAATTGATTTAAATATCAAGAAAGAAACTGGTGCAGAAATTATGTATATAATTGTAATTATTTTATTTTCGTACCCGTATTATTATTATTATTTTACGTCTTCACTTTTTCAAGTGTTATTTCTGTTGCTAAAAACTGGATTAAACAACTCTAATTACACGAGTGAAGCTAAAATTACATTTCAATTAACATTTTACCCGTATTATAATTGCTGAATATCTTTAATTTGCAAATAAATAAAAATTTACTATATCCTGTCGGAAGGATTTCTTTCTGACCGTGGTATGAATGGTTCTGCACTATAGATTTCAAATTGGATCATAGTCCAAGTCTTAGCCTTGGACCCTTGGATGCTTCGACATATAAAGGTTCAAATAATGTTCAGCAATAAAAATTTCATCGTTTTGACGGGAAAATAATAGGTTTTATTAATTTATTTAAAATATATGTAGCAGTATTTTTCTAAAACTTTATTTGGTAGTAACAGAGTAAAGAGTATGAAGTTGAAACTACCTCACAAAGAGAGATTCGTCCGCTAATGTTTTTCTAAAACGATTCGTACCAAGCCAGTTTTGAACCCATTCCATGAACCCGGTTTAGCCCGGCAGTGACTTAGCTCAGTGAGTGTTTTTTTAAATTTTTATTATTATTATTATTATTATTATTATTTATTTATTTATTTTTTTGTAGCAAAGCATAGTGTATGCTGCCAGTAGTAGGTAATATAAAGGGATTCCATATAAAAACGGTCAAATTTAATGCATCTCCTAAAACTAAGCTAAAAGTTTTTTCTTAATAATGTTAACAATACATACAACCTACTCAACATACCTAGTTTTGTAAATATTTTTACACAGATTTTTATAAAATTCTACAAGATGCCTAAAGATATTTTAGTTTTCTTTTAGTACGTAATACATAAATGCATCTTAAACAAGAAACACCAATCTGTTTTCAAAATCCCCACTTCTGTAGAAACCTAATGACGATACTACAGAAAAACCTTCCACTATCTTCATCAGGGAACACTTCAGACTACCGATTCAGAGTGTTTCTTCTTGTAAGCCATGTCCTGAAGTACAATAAAAATTTGTAGTCCAGGAGGACAATCAGCAGCAGAAATAAATTCCGGTACATTGTTTTCAAGCCACTGCTGTGCAGCCTTCACATTTTGACGCTGAAGCTTGCTGGAAGCTACAACTCAACCAGCCAAAGCGTACAAAATTTATATGCGAATTGGAATAACACAAAATTAGTAGTGTGGACGCATTTAGTTTCGCATTTCGTGTCTTTCTCTTCCACTTTCTCTCTTTGCGCAGACCTTCTCTCATCCGCCATGGGTTGCTTGTTGAGGTATACAGTGGTGACCAGTGAAGAAGGTGTTATTCGGTTCTTTAACTATCGATTTCACCACGGTTTTCTAGTAGACATTGACTGACGTTTTTACCTCTGTCTCGTAAAATGAAGAATATTGGTACCATCATTGCTCCCGCCCCATCAAACCATAACTGAAGCAGGGTAATGGCCCCTCTGGGTCGTCAGCGCTTTTGCACAAGCTTCTCCTGAACTTACACCATGTCGTTTTGGCGATTAAAAACCGCGTCAATGTTAAAAATCTCTTAATAAAAATATTTTCAAGAAACCTTTCTTAACCAATCAGTGTAGCGTAGTGGTAACACACGTGCCCTGCGTTACTAAGGTCTCGGGCCTGAATCCTGATCAGGCATGGAATTTTCAACATGAATAATTAGAATTGTGCTGGCTAGTTGCCTTAGTAGCAAAAGCCTTAAAGTTGAAAAAAAAAAAAACCTTCGTAGTTTTATTGAGTGGCCGCAGGGTCTTAAGAGCTATGTAACGGTCAGAGATGTTTATTTTGAAAAGTGATTGGTGTTTCTTGTTTAAATGCATACTGTCATTCATTGCCTAAAAAACTTAAAATGGTGTGCGTCTAAGGCAGTTCTAAGAACCTACTACTTTGCCTCTATTCAAACTCAGTTGACTTATGCCATTCTAATCTAGGGTCATTCCAGCCGTGTGGAACGGCTATTTTCTCTACAACGTACAGATGTCAGGGCTATGCGGAATATCCAGTACTGGTGCGACTGCAAGGAAGCATTTGTGGAGTTGGGTTTATTAACGTTACCTTCCCTGTATATTCACCACTGCATCCTCTACGTTCATGAAAACCAAACCAAATTCCTAATCCAAAGTTCAGTCCATAGACACCACACTAGAAATAAAAACGTAATACATCCAGACTTCACAAGACTTGGAATGTCCAGGTATAGTACCAATTTCTTCGCAATTAAATTCTACAATGTGCTTCCTCCAGCCATCAAAAGCCTCAACATTTCAAAATTAAAAAAAAAAAAAGAAGATATTTAATATGCAGGGTCTTCTACTCCACTGAAGAGTATCTGCTAAACAATTTTAGTGACTTGAAGGGGGTTCTATGATCATTCAGTTTGTCCAGCTAAATATCACGTACCTATGAATGACATTTGTAAAAATACTGCACATTTATAACCTAACAATAAAATATTATATTATGCATCTTGTAACGTCCCCTACACATTTTTAGCACATAATAAAATATTATTATTATTATTATTATGGGGTTTGTCAGGTCTTGACAAGCGAAAACAGAAAAAAAGTCGTGTTCTCTCTGTCTTGCTAAACCTTTTATAGAACAATATGATATTTAAGGGAATGCAGCAAGTATTACACTTGTATAAAGTAATAATTACTACTGAGTATATATCAGAAATTGCAGTACATTCCGCGTAACTAAATAACAATATTCAAGCGATAATTCTACGAGGTAGCATAGCATTATGAAACAAAGCGCATAAATATGATTGCAACAATACTAACAATGAAGATATTAAAGTCGCAATGAAGCAGATAGTTACTTTTATTGTAGATTGTGTTAAGGTAGCCACGGCTACATAGCTGCAAGGTTAATCCTACGTTATCCGTGATATATTCGTTATACAGTAACTAAATAGACAGTATAATCAGTAAATTTAAATGACATTTGTGGGTAGGCGTTGTATTAGCATCAGTTGCAAGCCCGCCAGACATTCTGTAATTGTTAACGTTGATCAACTGTTCACCTATCAAGATTACCAACAGCGTAATATCCAATTCAAACTCGTACAACAATATTGACTGTTCGCCAATTAAGTTACTGTTTATTTTGTTTATGTATGTCAAGATACGAATAAACATACATAGGGGCAACTACTTTACTGATCTCATCTTATTTAGACTAATGCATTTGTAATAAGTACACCTGGCCACGGCTGCAACAATATTCAGTCGGAACAGGAATAATTAAGAGGAAAAGTAAAAAATAAAGGGCAAATTTTATTTCCTCTGTTTAAATGGTTGACAGCACTGACTGAACCTGAATTTATCATAAGTGTCTTTGTGTGTTACCTGTGTTGGTTCAGTGCTCAGCTCTATTATAAGTGATTTCAAAGCATTTTATTATTAGTGCCTTGTTCGTATGCACCAAGGAAGAAATGAGAAGAGTGATACGTATCCTGTCCTCTGAGGGGATGAAACCTGCAGAGATTATTCGCTGAATGCAGAAGCAGTATGGTGTGAATTATCTTGCTGAAAGAAAATTTTATGAGTGGATAAATCGCTACAGGATAATGCCCGTCCTCATACTGAAAGGAAAATAATTCTGTGCAATCAAGATCTTGGTTTTGAGCTGCCAGAGCACCCGTCGTACAGTCCTAACCTAGCTCCAAGTGATTCCCACCTTTTTGGAACGATTTGGGATGAGGTTATGGAAGCGGTGCAAAAGTAGCTGCGCACGACACCAAAGAACTTTTTCCAGGACGAAATTAGAAAGCTTATAAAGAGTTAGAGCGAATGTATAGAAGTTGAGGGAGTTGAACCACAAAGATAAGACTTCTTCGCTGCGATGTGTTATCTACTTGTTCTATATTTTCAGGATAGAGAATTATTGATTCTGAAAAAGGCATCAAATAAAAAACTGAAAACATTTGAGATGTGACTTTATAAAAGAGAGTATTAAGATTGACATATACAGGTAGTGTCACAATTATTTAAATTCTCTAATGATTACCAACAGGGTTGATTACCGATATAAGAAACGGACAAGAACTTTAATTTAAAAAAAAACTTCCTTTAAAGCAAGCTATCTAGAAAGAGCTAGATCAAACTCTATGAAGCTATAGTTTTCTCTATTTTTTTATGCCTAGTTCCGAAACCTTAGCGAACCGGGCTTTAAAACACCTCATAGTCTAAAAAGTGGTATAAATCCACATTTTTGATCTTATTGAAACTAAAGAAAATAGAAAAACTGTATAATGGAAGCATTGTAGCACTGTAGTCGAAGACGGGTATCACTAAGTAAATGAGACAAACAATTACAATAGATAGGTCAAAAGATTAGGTTGAAAACAGAATGGTAAAGAGGATGTGAGAAGATCTGGAAAGAAAGAAACTGTCGGCACGTGGAAACTATGGCAAAATATGATTAGATCAAATAATAGAAAACTAATGAGATATATTGTGGTGAGTTTAGCGAAGAAAGATCTATAGTACCATTTATAGAATCTTTGGTATCATCCTAATTAATAGCAAAGGAAGCAGCTAAATGATGAAGAAATTTACTAACACATGGAATACATGAAATGCAAATAATTGTAATATGTCTTGTATTCCATTTACATCAACGAATATCTTTTCAAAATATTTTGGACATATGGCGAGTCCCCATTTTCTTAAAAGACTCCAACGACCTGCAAAAAATAAATAAATCAGAGAAAAACAGAGAATTTTTGTGGACTTAATTTTATAAATTAATAAAAATCGAGAAAGTATATTCTCTGAACATTTATTTAAGAAACAGAATTTACTCTATTTTTCGAGACATAAGACGCACCTTTTTACGAAGAAAATCGACTTAAATTTGTGGTGTGTCTTATGGTCCGAAGGTACTGGTACGCGGTATGTTAATTTATAGTGAATAAAACCGAATCAACCAAGAAGATTATAAAATAAATTAACTCAGAATTAGCTGTCATTCCTAGAAGCAGTACAAGTCGAAGGTCTTGGAGGTGTTTATTTATAAAACATTTAAAAATAGTATGCGAAAAGAGTGGAACAAATGGATGACAAAGCCAAATCACGATGTTACAACAACAGGGCGTATAAAACCACCAACAATGTCAGAAGTATGCACCTTAATAAAAAAAAAAATAGGAAGTTGTAAAAAGGAGACAATTATAAAGTATTTTAAGAAATGTGGAACGCATTGGATTGTATAGGATGGGCCCTACATTTAATATGGGCCCCCAAAGAAAATCTACTAATATAGGTAACAGTATCTTTCGGCAATAGCTTAAAACACGCATATCTTTCGTTCAACAATTTTATAAATTTAGTGCAGTTGAGTTCTTGTTCCATTATAAACAAATTACAGTAAAAGTATTTGCTTAATTTTAATTCTTTAATTAAGGTCAGTTGTTGTTATAAGAATGGGCAAGATTTTTATTCGATCTGCTTGTGATTTATACTTGAAGATGTTGTATTGGGATCGAGGTGTACTCTGTTACTAGGAGCTACTGCCTCACTTAATCTCAAAAAAGTCAAACATTAATTTAGATTGCCTTGAGCAATGTTGGAAATAAGGGCTCCCCGCGAAGTCTAAATATGGACCAGGGCATATTCAATAATTTTTTCCAGCTGACGACGACATGGACGTCGATAAAGTGGGGCAACAAAGTCCGGATGATAAAGATGCTGCTTGCATGTTTTGTGACAGTTGTTTTTTACAGGATCAAAGTGGCGAGCTTTGGGTTCGGTGCCTAGTATGCAATATATGGACACATGAACAATGAATGCTCCGGGACAGAAAAAGATTTATATGAATGTGAATTTGTCAGTAATCAATTGTTAAACTGTTACTTTCAGTTAATTAAACAAAAATAAAATTTATTTTGAACTACCCAATTTTTAATGGGGGCCCATATTACATACACTCTATACTGATTCGAACATTTTACAAATTTTCATAGATGGCTTTGAATCACATTTTTTTTCAATTTTTCGAAACAATGCAATTTTGAATGTATATTGTATATAAGTCTTTAGGCTAGATCAGGGGTCGGCAACGCGGTGCCCGCAAAGCAATTTCTAAGTGCCCGCCTAACCATGCGAAATTCTATTTCCGAGCCGCTTTTAGTAATAAAAGTACTGTCGAGAAGACTAGAAGTGTTATAGTTTTATAAATAAATATAATTTAATATTCATTAAATTTTATTGTAAAACTAAATTTTAAAACTATTCCCAATATAGACCCAATATGAAAGGAAGCAATAATAAAAATGGTAATAGAAAATTATTGCGATGGAAATGCTACCACCCATCAATTTGCCAAACATTTTGATACATTATTGGAAGAATTTAATACCAGATGGGAAGACTTTTACGAATTGGAGGCATTTTTAACATTTTTATTAGTCCTTTTTCTGAAAGAGAGGATGATGTGACTAATAAAATCGCAACATATTTCGGTATTTCCAATAAGGAGGACTTAGAATTGGAAATTATAAATATAACAAATGACATTGAATTAAAATCACATCGTAACGAAGAACAATTCTGGAACTTGGTGAATGGGAATAGCTACCCATTGTTGAGAAAATGTGCTCTAAAATTGACGTCTCTCTGCGCGTCGACATATGCTTGTAAATGTATGTTTTCTAATATGAAATACTTAAAATCAAAATACCGAACAGGCCTCACTGACGCTTATTTGGACCAATGCCTGAGAACTGGAAATTCTACTTATGTCCCACATTACAACGAATTGGCCGCGAATTTTCATTGTCAAATATCGCATTGATTATCATTTTGATATTATGTATTTTTTTTATGAAAATTAAAATTTTAAATTGAATTAATATTTTTGTTTAAATTTTAATTTGTCCCACGGTGCCCGCCGAACTCCCGCGTTTCTGAGATATGCCCACTTAGTAAAAAAGGTTGCCACCCCCTGCTAGATGTATGCTCAATAATTTTTTTTAAAACTTAAAAAATTATCGAGAAAAACAAAAGGGGAGCCCATATTAGGAACTTCTCCTCCGTCGAAGATGATTTAGGTTTTGAAGGGACTGACAACAATAGTTCAGACGAAAATAATACGAACAATGACATTAACGAGACTAGTGATAGCACACAGAGTGAAGATGGACTGAATGTTGTTGCTGCAAGTCATCGTAATAGAAAATAAAAATTATGATTTTGTTAATATTTTAATATGTAATGAAACTTCTTTTTCCCCTAAAAATTGTATAAATTTGGGCTGCATCTTATTATCCAGTGCATCTAATGGTCAGTAAAATAGGTAATTGTTGAAGTTTTTTGTCACATTCTCCAAAATCAGCTCTTAATCCCTTTCTTTATCCAATAGTATATAAGCATAAAATCATAAGTCATATAAAAGAGACATAAAAGGAATAACTTCCTGTCATTACAGTAACTGATCGTTGCACTTGAATCGCTTACAAACTGTAATGTTCGCACACAATTATAATATATCTCCGTCCAGAGTGTTCAGTCACATGAAAAACTAGAAACTAATTTAACGGCTCAGCGCAAGATGCCCGTCCATCAATGCCTCAGCTCCCATCATCCTTCGCCATGTAAGGATCGCGTTTTTAATTCAATTTCCTTCCACCAGATATCACTCTGGTCACAGGTACCAGTATGCAAATGTCATTATAAATTGCAGGATACTTTAATTGAGCTGGACTGAAAATGTGATTTCGCTGCACATAATTAGTTCTAGAGTCTACTGGATAAACCAGATTCAAAGATTTACTGACTATACTAAAGCAAAAAGGGTTTTACGATTATAATTATTAAAATAAAAATTGTTGTAATGTTTATATGATTTTAGTTTTCCTAAGTGTGATTTCAAACCGATCGAAATTCCCATGGTAGTAACGGATGGTTTCATGATTCTGTATAATTTCAAGTTATAAAATTCATGAGTTCGAATCTCAGTTCACTGATGGAGTGACAAATTTAACCTTATCGAGGTTTCAAGTTGACGTAAATAGGGTCTTACTACGTTCACACAATATTTTACTGTGGAAACATTTTGGCTAATAGACTTAACCATGTGTATTAAAATCAGGCTGTGAGAACAAAACGAACGAAGTAACAGTATCAACCGATTTTTAGGGTTTTGTAGGTATGACTAAAAAACTCTTATACCGTCCTATTGTCGTCTGTCTGTCTGTCTGTCTGTCTCTTCGGTAAAAATTGTAGCCAAACGGTTAAACCTAGAGAGATGACATTTGGCATGCTTTTACAACTCTTTGACCCGCACATAGGAAAAATACTAAAACATCTAAAAAACATATCCCCTTAAAAATATAAACAAATAAGTGCCCATCGAAGAAAAAAATATTTTTTTTAAAATCTGAGTAGGGTATCGAATGAAAGCCCTTAGTACGTGGATTAACGATCAAAATTTTATTTTTGCAAAATAAATTATTTTGACGCGACTTTTGCTAAAATTGTACAAAAAAAATTTGACTCACACTCTGTACCCAGATGGTTTAAACTAAAAATCTGAAAAAATTCTAAGTAATGTACATTGGTGTGAACCGGAATAGAACAACAGAAATTTTTGATCAGATTATGTTTTCGGAAAATAACGCATTTTTTGTGTTTTTAACTATAAAATATGTATAATATTTAATTCGCTATGTAACACAGTAAACGAGTCAACTTCCGTAATCTAATGATTAGCATTCTCGCTTCCTAAGTTGCAAACTATGGTTCGCTTCCTGTCTGGAGACAATTTTATTTTTTCTGTGATTTTGTATTTTTATTTTGTTTCAATTATTTTGTCAAAATTCTAGTTATATTTTGGCAAATGTTGCACTTAATTTTTAAAAGCGTAAATTTAATAACCAGTGGGAAGTGTTGAAATTATAATTTAATTCTATGTTTCAATGTACACGAAATCAGAGGGGCGAAGTTTAAACTTAAAACAACCCATGGAAGCCATAGGCGCAATTTTCAAAATAATAATGAACCTTGCTATATACAGGGTGTTTGTTTGAAACGGGGCACCCCGAAAATCTCCTTTGTTTGTACAGATACAAAAACTCTTCAGAACAAAAGTTAAACTAGACAAAAAGGCCCATCTAAAGGTTACTATAAGAATTCTGAGGCACTTCCGGTTTCACCGGAAGTGATGTCAACTTTTGATCTAGCATAGGGAATCGATAATTTTATATTTTTTTCCTAATAGTACATTAAATTAGCTTTATAATGACACCAAAAAATCATATTTTTATATTAATTATTTCAAAATGGCGACCATTTATTTACAAAATAATAATCAACATAAGTTTTACAAAGTTTGAACGTAGCAAGCTTTGAAAACAATAAAAAAAGAAACAAAATATCTCTAAAATAAACTGTTATAACTAGTTAGAAAATGTGTGGACAATAATGGTGGTCTGATCGAACATTTGTAATTTTTTTTTTTTTATAAAATAATTGTAAATAGCAATAGTTTTTTTTTTCCTTCTAAATAGTCAAATAGTTTATTTTAGAGATATTTTGTTTCTTTTTTTATTGTTTTCAAAGCTTGCAACGTTCAACTTTGTAAAACTTATGTTGATTATTATTTGGTAAATAAATGGTCGCCATTTTGAAATGGTTAACATAAAAATATGATTTTTTGGTGTCATTGTAAAGCTAATTTATGTACTTTTAGGAAAAAAAAAACATAAAATTATCGATTTCTTATGCTAGATCAAAAGTTGACATCCTTTCCGGTGAAACCAGAATTATTATAGTAACCTTTAGATGGGCTTTTGTCTAGTTTAACTTTTGTTCTGAAGATTTTTTGTATCTTTACAAATAAAGGAGATTTTCGGGGTGCCCCGTTTCAAACAAACACCCTGTATATAAACATGTAGATGAAGTCAAATATTCTCTTCGATGTTGCCATCGCACAGTGGTTCATAGACTCTAAACACCTGGCCAAAACCTCAAAATGTAAACTTGTTAAAATAGATTCTATTTTTAGGGGGATATGTTTTTTAGATGTTTTAGTATTTTTTCTAGGTGCGGTTCAAAGAGTTGTATAAGCATGCTAAATTTCAACTTTCTAGGTTTAACCGTTTGGCTACAATTTTTACCAAACTGACGATATAAGGGTTCTTTGGTCATACCTACAAAACCCTAAAAATTTATAACACCAATCCGGTCTATCGATTTTTCCCTCTTATCAGAAACAATATCCGTCCTGTACTGTACTCTAAATATTCTGTTAACTGATCTCTACATACCAACATTACAGAAACATATTGCCGTAATTATATTAATACCATATCAAATGAAAAACAATATACAATAAAACGATCCATTAATAGAGAAGAGTGTTCATCCAGTATATCACCGAGGAGTTTAATAATAAAAGGTTTAGCGTCTGATTCAGCGTGAAACGAACCAGTAGTGAAACACCGTTCTGGAATCCAGCTGTAAAATCGGACAGAACAAATTACCAAAGGTGCAATAATAATAAACAGTCTAGGGGATTTTATGACTGAACGGATGCGGTACCGTATCGTGGCGCAGACGGAGAAGATGCCTGGCCGAATTGCTTTTGTTTGATAATGATGTCGGTTGTAAAACAGGTGTACGGCAGTTTAGGGCCCGGAACGTGAGAACTGAATTTTCCGATAATTTGTCATTCAACCGGGAATAAACTGCTGACTAGCGAAGAGATTCGGGATTTATTGGTATATTTTATTGTGGGACCTCGAGTCGTAGAAATATGGATCATCGGAAGTGTGCTGAATATTTTAAAATTTTATTTTATACAAAAATTGTTGTATAAAATACATCAGAGTAAATATTCATATTCAAATAGATTGTCTTAAAATAGAAAATCTTCCAGTGTCAAGCAGCCAGTTGTTAGTTAGTTCGTTAAATTTTGGCGCACAGCAACAAAGACTATTTGCGCCTAACGCAGCCCATCTAAATGACTAGCAAGCAGCAAGTTGCAAGTAGTAAATAGCAAAAGATGCATTTACATGTGTCATATATCATATATATACATGTAGACATACTGACAGTCTTCGCTTCATCATTAACAGTGTTGTAATGCAGGGACGTAGCCAGGATTTCAGTTTGGGGGGGGGGCAAAAATAACAAAATATTCTAAATTGGTCGATACGACCTTAATTACATGACTTGGGTAGAAAATAACAGCGTTCTAGGTCTTTTGTAGTACAGTGAAACCTCTATCTATCGTTTTTGAAGGGACCTATTGAAATAAACTATGGATGCGGGAAAACAATAAATGCGGGAATATAGAAAAAACACATTAATACATATTTAAATTTTAATAATACATGTTTAATATGTACATACATACATATTCTAAAATGATACATGTTTCAGGTATAAATCAATTTGTTTAAGGCTGCGTATAACCCCCGGAGGTTACTAGTTTCTTATACAAAACTAACAATCTGAAATAAAATTAGTATCCACCTATACATCAAATTTTGCACCGAATTTGTATCTATCTAATATGATAATTGTAATTGTAGAAACATTTATTGTAAAAATATTATCGCTCAATAACTTAAAAATAGACATCACCGATAATGTTCTGTAATTTTTTAAATCTATTTGTGGGTTTCGAAAAACTTTTATATTTATATAGTTTTATGTAGAAATGTTCAAATAATACGTCAATTTTTTCTTCGACTTGATTACTTATAGTTTAGAGCCTTCGTCGAAAAATATTATACTTAAAGATAATGGAATGCCACTTGGTACACGTATTCTTCACGAAAAATAAATCGTTTTTACCCGTAACATCAATTTCGAAAACCGCGGCAGATTCAAGAGGGCGGCAAAAATAGATTACCAAGTACAATAACTATAAGTAATTTTCACAATACAACAAAATAGCTACAATCATATTTGTAGAATGAAGCTTTAGGTACAATTTGCCGCATCGTACGCAAATATGCGTCGATTGGTTTACAAGATGGCGTCTATAATGCAATTTGCTTATTTACAATTTACCTAACAGTTTTTCCTACAATTAAAAATATCCTATTAGATAGATAAAAATTCGCTGCAAATTTTGATATATAGATTGTTATTCATTTTATTTCCAATTATTAGTTTTGTATAAGAAACTATTGAAGACTATAGGGTTGTGCGCCACCTTAAATAAAAAATATCGTAACAAAATAAAAAATCAGCTGCGGCCACCACAGGACCGACCGCCATCATAAAGTACTTGTATAAAATACATTCTAGCAGCAGAGTAGAAATAACTTGGCCTAATATTTTCTAACAGAGATATTATTTATCATGACCATGGAAACGTTACATATATGTATGAAAAAATTAAGACTTAAATACATAAAAAAAAAAAAAAAATTACAAAAATTTTTCAACATTTTTCGTTTTATCAAAAAACGTCTGAAATAAAAGTTATTAGTTATTGCATGTATAGCAGCTTTTGTTAAATAATTTTTTTCGAAATATTTTTCTGTTGCTAAATATTCGCAAAAATCTTAAAATCGACACAAGTAAACTCCCATATCTAGTCAACCGATTTTTACCAAAAATTGATCAACTCGTGCCATTGATGTCAAAAGCTTAAATATGCAGTTTCATAAAAATCCTTTTGGCCGAATTTGCTCTGCACGTGTACACACACGGACGGACGGACGGACAGACAGATGGATAGACAGACGGGCAGACAGACCGACAGACATGATGCTAAAAATAGTCAAAACGTTATGTAGGGACCTCAATTCGTGGAGATCCATCGAAATCTCGAAATGTCAAAATCGGTATGATCACAATACCTCCCTTATATATGTTGGCGATCGGTAAAAAGGAAGCTGCATGCAGACAATATATATATATATATATATACTTTGTATTGTATATAATCTTTCATCGTCATTTGCTTTTTGGCTTTTTACTGCCGTAAGAAATCAATATTTCTTCGGTGTTACAAATTACATTTTTTTTGGCATCTTACAGTAATTTAAACGATTAATGCGGTAAAATGATGAATAGATAAACGACCAATGCGATCTATTTTTGCGTGTCTTAATTCGGAACCGCAAAAAATAACGACACATACGGGAAAACTATTATTCGAGGAACGATAGATAGTGGTTTCACTGTATATTAAATAATAAAAGTCGGGTAAAGTTATAAATTTTCTAACTTCTAACTAAGAAAACTTCTAACAACCTAAATTATATTTTATGTAAGGTAAATTATCCTGGGGGGCAAATGCCCCCTATGCCCCCCCCCCTGGCTACGTCCCTGTTGTAATGTATCTAGTTACAAGTATCTAGATACAGTAACTAGATACTTTATTTAATTATAAATTAAACTATAAACAAAATTCAGAAAACAATTGAAATTCTGACGTTTACAAATTAAATTCATATGGAATGTCAAAAAAATATGTATTCTCACTCGTTTTCCGTAGCTTTTGAACGGCCGTAAAAATAGTAGGTATTTAGGTACCACAACAGTGGGTACAAGAAACGAAAAATGGGTTATTATTAATGAAAACTAAGTTTTTTAATAACAATTGTTGCTATTTTGATGGGCGATTTACTAAAAACAGGTGAAAAATTATATCCACACAAGTGGTTTGGGAGTGGACCGTGGTTTTGTGAAGCCTTGGGCAAGAAAAATTAAGGCCCTTCAAAAGTATCCAGTGAATGAAAATACATAATTTCATTATTTCATGTCATTTCTTCTCTTGAGGCCTGGCTCTAGTCCGCCTCACCCAAGGGCCGGCCATGCTAGTATGGATATTAAGTTCATTTTTATAAATTAAATTTGTATGGATGAGAAAAAAAAATCACATATTTTTTTATCAGCAATTTTTTATTAGTGATCAAATATGATCGTAACATTATACGAATTCCACTTCAATTAGGGCTAAAATTTGATTGAAAGGAACATCCTCTTAACAAGAACATAGTTGCGTATTTATAAGACTAACATTAGTATAATAAAGAAAAAAAAACAGCTGTGGCCACCACAGGACCGACCGCCATCGTAAAGTACTTATATAAAATACATTTTAGCAGCAGAGTAGAAATAACTTGGCCTAATATTTTCTAACAGAGATATTATTTATCATGACCAGACAGTCAAGAGGTGTGAAATGACATTTAACAGTTGGGCGATGTAAGCTTTTCAGGGTGGTTCTCTTTTTAAGTAAGAGTTGATTTTGACCCGTTGTATGGTTAAGACCATGTTTAAGAGTTGAGTCTTAAGAGTGAAGAAGTTAAGTCATGTTTTAAGTAGAGTGAGAATTTGTTCATCATGGGTTAGAGTCATTTAGAGTGTTCGGTCGGACAAGTAAAATGTAACCAAGTAATTTCGTATTTACGTTAAGGTAGTGTTCGTTAGTTTGGTGTAGTGTGCCTAATGTGTATGTCTTTTTGGATTTAGCTGTATCGACGTAATTGTAAGTCTAGTGTAATTAGTGTAAATATTTAAACCGTATCATAATTAAAGTAGATTAGCTAAAATGTTGAGTTTAATTGAACAACCCTTAATCCTTCCAAGAATCATAGCAACCAGCTAGCAGACTCATAGGGGGTTCCAGACTTGATCCGCTCGCAAGTCTTGGAACCCATAATGTGAGGGAGATATAAAGTTGAGGGATGTACAGAGTAAGTACAAATGAATTAAATTATCAGCCAACCGTGACATTTCATATTTATTTATATAGCAGAGCTCCCCACATGGTGTACCGCAATACAATGCTTTATATTGTTCAAACACGTTTAGACAGGTTTAAACAAGAAAATCAGTCTCAGAATAAAAATACAGAGTTGAAGATGTTTAAAATAGCTTATCTTTTAATAAATACACGATATGTTAAAGAAATAAATAAAGTAGCATATGATTATATGTCGGCATTTTTAATAAACAGTTGTTTTTGTAAGTAGTTATAATATTTTGTCTAGGTACTGTATACCTTGTCTAACTCTTATATCTTTATTTCATAATTTTGTGCAAATTATTACGTTGAAACTCTTTAGAGAACTCTACATGCTTTTATTCAAATTATTATTTTTTTTCCTCGTTGTTGCAGGCCGAGTACAGTTGCATTTGTTGAAGATGTTGGGGATACATATAATGAGTTCTCCAGGCGGGCTAAATCCTATGCGGGCGAAGAAGGGAGACCAAAGCAGGGACTGGGACGTGACCAAATCAATGTAAAAGCTGGGGCCCGCGCTCTATCACTATATCATCATACTCTACCACCGCCACCTCTTCCGCGCCACATACAATTCTCTTCCTACAACAGTGGAAACAAAACTATTTACTAATTACACCAAACGGTTAGGTTAGGTTTACAAAAAGACAATTAAAATAATACATTTCAATTTTAATCTATGCATTCTCTAATAAAATTGGATTGATTTACCCCTTAATCAATTGATTAATTAGAGATTGAAGAAATATTTAGAGATTCCATTATTATTATTTCTTCCTTAACCATTAATGCATCTGGGAAGAAGGAACTGAGAGATCAAAATATACTGAGATCAGATACGGGAAAATCTAGTAAGAATGGTAAATTAATGTATTTGGATAAACCTTAAACAATGAAGAATTTATATGAGTGAGGCCAACATTCAACTTCACTGATAATGCCTAAACTGAGAGCGAGAAGCCAAATAATTGTTCTTAGATATGAAGATTTGATTAAACATCCACCTATCAATGGGAAAATTTCGAAAAAGTTGATATATCATATGAGAAGTGATATAGCGATTATTGATAAACACATTACCTGAATTCAAAGCCGTAATTAGAGTATGGCCAGTGTGTCCCCTGCCATAGGCGCCAGTTTAATAAAGGCATGTACGAGAAGTTCTACAAATAATAGGGCATTATTATCGATTTTTCATGTTTTAGTCAAAGTTGGCTACCATTCCGTTAGAAGATTTTAAAAAAGTCGACTGTTGCATTGTATGCAATGAATTGGATACTATGCAGTTATCAAATGAATTGGTGTCCTTTCAAAATAAAGCTAAAATAATATTTATTAATTTAAAATCCTATTTGCAAATTTTAAAAAGAATGTTTAAATAGGACCAATGTGAGTTTTATCCTATAACATCACTGTTGCGTTAAAAATAATGCTAATTTTATCGTTGTGGCTTCAGGTGAGAGATGGTTCAGTAATTTAAATTTATTAAGCACTATTAACGTGTCTCAAGATAGATTGAATAGTTTAAGTTTACTATCTCTAAAAATGATGTGTTTATAGAAAATGCAAGAAAATCTCATCTTATTTAATTTACTAGTTGTTTATTTCATTTTCTTCAGTGATATGTTTCAAAAGTTAAATCCGATGCTTTTTAAAAAAACTGGGTTTATAATATTTTCTAATAAGTATTATAGTTGCATTTTTACCAGTTGTTAATGTTACCATTTATGGTGATCCGTAATTTCTTGGGCATAGGTAGGGCTAGAACCTTAGCCAGTAATAAAAATTTGACTTCGGTCAGAGATCAAATGCAAGTGAATATTTAACAAACAAAAACTAAATATTTGATTTTTACGTATTTATACGATTTAATATTAACACAAATACCTTATACAAATATGCATAATAAAAAATACCAAAAATTTATGTGCATTTGTAATTTTGTTCTAAGCAGTTTAGTAAATTATGTAAAATGGGATCTCCTAAAAGGTACTCTGATTGTTACTTTTTCATGTTATTATTTTGTGATATATTGCGATATTGATATATGTATTATTATTATTATTATTATTATTATTATTATTATTATCTTATTTTTAATTAAAAATGTGCCATTTTCATTCCTGGCCATGGCCTGAATTTGACCTGAATTGGACCTGACACTTAACATTTTAAGATTTGCGTGAATGACGTTAAAAGTCAGCTTGATCGACAGCCCACGAAAACATAAAGGTACAAATTAAACCCTTTCATCATAAACGGAATCTATATAATCGGCTATCTTCACTGTTATCCATCCTGCCTTTGTTCCAATTTTAATTCTTTTTCGTTCATCTTATTTTACATTTCTTCTATCCAGTGTTTCCTAGTTCTACACTTTTTCTATTTCAACGTTCATATTAACATTAGTTCCAACCATGTTTCGCTAAGTTTTCATCTCCCATTTATTGTGACCGTATGAATTAATTGATTTCTCCTTGTGGCTTCAACTATATAATACGGATAGACAACTTAAGGTTCCACATGATTTAGGAAAGGTGTATCTGCCCTTCTCTTAATTTTAAATTACCTTATCACCTTAAAAAAGTATTGAAAATGATGATATATGTATTCGAATAGATTTTCTGTCGATTTCCACCCTAATACTGCCCACCTAAATGCTTTTCAGCCCACTGCATCAAAAGATTGCCGACTATTTACCAGAAAACATACAACAAAAGCTTTGGTAGACATTATACTGAACTGATCTTGTAGATATAAATCTTGTTTTAGTTCATAATTCCCGGTTTTATTTTAGAATTAATCTAAAAATTTCAATTTAGGACTACATCAACAATATATTCGAAGAGTATAATTATATATTTTTTAAATGTTGATTCCAGTTGCACTCTCTACAGTTATATTACCGTGAAATACTAATCCCATTCCATCTAATGTCTGTTACATTTTTAGTCCCATTCAGTGATCGTTTGGTTTCCGTTGTCCCATGAGATTAATCCGAACACTCCAGCCACCGGACACGGTGTCTGGCAGGCAGAGTGCAGTCGGCAGGTATCTAACACTCTCCCACGTAAGATTTCAATCGTGTCTCCTTAAATCAAACAATCACACAAACCGTGTCACCGTAAATCCACATTAGCTCCCGTATACTACCACCAGAGGGAAACGGTGATGTACTGTGCTTGTTAAAATGTTTATATCGCAGCCTGCAAGGAGATAAAATAGATATGATTTTAGGGCAATAAAAATATGTTCGAAATATATGTTGGAGAGATGTGGAAGCCCTATTTGGGGCAGTGTCTATTAATTTGAAATATATTGACATAATAAATGTTTGGCCGTTCTAAAATGAATATATTTTACATGGTAACTATGTTAGTTGATGTCAAGTAAGGAGGATATAAATTTGGGGGAAACGGAGAAGAAAAAGGAAACATTTATGAGCAAATAGTTTGTAAGCAGAAATATTCTAATAAATGGAGGCCGAAACCAAGTACAAAATTTTCGAGTCAGTGAGCGGGGGCTATATTTAATTTAATAACTAAATAAAATTATTCACTTTAAGGGTTTTGTAGACATGACCAAAAATCCCATACAACTGTCTGTGTTTGTCTGTCAGTCTGTTTGTCTGTTCGGTAGAAATTGTACCAAATTGTTGAACATAGAAACTTGAAATTTGGCATACTTGTACAATTCTTTGACATACATATAAGAAATCTATAAATAATTAAAAAAATACATAGTGGTAAAAATATAAACAAATATATATTTAACGGATAAATAAATATCATTTTTTTTAAATTTTAAGTGGGATAGCAAATGAAGGCAAAATTAAATGTTTCAAAAATCAAATATTTTTATGGACTTTTAGCCAGTTTTTCTTTTTTTAAATTTTAACAGAAATGTAAAATAGTTTCTTAAAATATTTTTATTTTAAGACGATTTTGGCAAAAAATGTGCTAAAAACTTTTATCCAGGATGTAGTACAAGGGTGATCCAAAGGTGTTAACCTAAAAAACTGAAAAAATTGAGTAATGCACATTAATATAAACCGGAATAGTACAAGGAATTTTTGATCAGATTATATTTTTGGAATATATTGTTTTTTTGTGTATTTGACAAAATTTATTATTTTTCCAATTCATTTAATTCCTAATAACACAGCTTAGAATCTACTTTGTACGCGAGATAGAATACGTTACGTAATGGAAGATTCGTTGTGTACATGTATTAAGTTAAAGAGGAAGCCATCATTTTTAGTAGTGATATACTTCTTTATAAAACAAATAACACATTGTTAATAGTGAGAATATGTCTCTAAAATTGACAAAAAAAGAAAAAAAATTAAGCCATGTTTCAATATACTTATTATGAATTTAATTAAGACGTAAATACGAAGCAAATCGCAGAAAAGATTGCTAGGTTTCTTTAATTTAAGTTTTACTGTGACGAAATTTTCGCAGATTATTAATTAAACTTTAATTTAAATATTCAAATGAAAGCTCAAAGTGCACAAATTAACGCATAAAAATAATTATCAAGAAAACTGTTGATTTTGATGTTCTGTTGGCTACTTACACTTATTAAATACTTACAAAACCCTAAAATGTGTGAATATTCAGCCTTCACATCCACTCTATTTAAATACATGTACATGTAAATATTTTTCGAGTTTAGATATATTTTTTTAATTCTTAGTGTTTTCTTATCTGCGGACATAAAAACTGTAGATGCATTTTGACTCGATAGATGCAGCAGTTTGACCATAATTTTGTAACACAGACAGACATATACCAGGTTTACAAGTATGAAATGCGCATTTTTTTTTTTAAATAAAACTCTTTTAACTCAAAAGAACAGTAAAAGTTTATTTATTCAAAGTATGCTCTATTAGAAGTTATACATTTTTTCCATCTTTCAGGCAATTTGTGAATACCTCGCCAGTAGAACTCTTCCCCTTTCCCCGCAAACCATTTTTCTAGCCATTTTTTCACATTTTCATATGAACAAAAGTGCTACTCGGCAAGTGCGTGACCCATCGATGCGAACAAGTGGTAATCTGAAGGGGCCAAGTCTGGTGAGTAGGCAGCATGGGGTAGCACTTCCCACTTGAGTGCCTCCAATGTGTTGCAAACTGCTTTTGCCTTATGTGATGGAGCGTTGTTGTGAAGAAAGATTACCTTGTGCTGTCTTCTTTCTTATTCTAGTCGTTTTATGAGCAGCGAATGGTTCAATTCGATCAGTTGTTGTTGGTAGCGTTGGGTAATAACTGTTTCACTAGATTTTAGCAATTCATAATAGACCGCACCCTTTTAGTCCCACCAAGTACAGAGCATTGTCTTTTTGCCAAAGCGATTCGGTCTTGCAGTTGATGTGGATGGTGAGCCTAGGTTCACCCTTGATTTTTTGCGTTTGGGATTTTCAAAATAAATCCATTTTTCATCGCCAGTAATGATACGATGCAAAAAAGACTTTCTTTTGTATCGTGCAAGCAAAATTTCACAAGTGTTTTTGCGTTTTTCCATCTGCCTCTCATTCAAAATGCAGGTGGAACCCATCTGCAGACTTTCTGGAGGCTTCATATTTTTTTGGAGGTTTTCCATGTTCTTTGTCTGTAAGATCAAAGTCACCACTTTTGAAACGCCGAAACCATCGTTCACACGTATCTTGCGATGGAGCATATTCACCATAAGCTTCTCGAAGCAGTTGGTATGATTCAGCAGCACTTTTTTTCAAATGAAAACAAAACAGTAGTGCTGTCCGCGAATGCTCTTTATTTGTCACAAAATTTGACATTTTTAACACAGTAAAACAAAACTATATGATCACTTTTCAAGTTATAACCTATACGCATTTGACACTTAATGTTAACTTAACAAAATGCCATATGTGTTGAAACTTTGAAATATACACTCTGTTTGCGCAGCAAGTTTGAAAAAAATCCGCATTTCATACTTGTAGACCTGGTACTTTAGTGTACAGTATAAGGGATTTTTTGTTTTATTTACGAAACCCTAAAATGTAGACCTCCAATGTTACTGGAAAAAAACACCAAAAAGCAAGCAGATTTCTGCTAGTACCTATATAGGTAGTTGTCCAGGACCGAGAGAGATGGAAAGAAATGATATAAAAGAGATAATAAACAACTGAAAGAAAGGAAGATCAAGATGGATTTACGTCTGAAGTCCAAGAAGGAAGAGTTAGTTGTAGTTAGTACGTTATTTAAATATTTTGGTACACAACTTCAATGCGTTTGTATTAGCAGTAATCCCAGCACCATCCAAGAAAAAAGGGAGAGAACCACTGAATATACTGTATATGGAAGTTTGAACATCGGTGTAAAAATTTTAATTTTGTTAATTAAGTAACAAGCTATATTTACGAAAATATATGCGTTATGTCTGGCAAATAATTGAGTAAGCAGACGAATGTATAATAAAAGAAATGGTGGGTATTATTGAAATGTAATATCTTAAAGAATTATCGAATTTCAGAAGAACATAAAGCCATATCTGAAGTGCAGGAGACAAACAGCACAGAAGTGAACCAACCAACAGAAATAAAATAAAAATCAACAATAATGTGTTTGGACTTTTATCTCAATAAAAACAAAACAACGAAACTCTACTTGAAATTTTAACTCTGGGAGAAAAATCGAAGCGGCACTTAATGTTCGTTCTTCTTCAAAACAACACACACTCGAAGCAATTCCTGCATTCCGATCACGTACCCTGCGAGAAAAATTGCAACTCACTCCACCCACAGCTTCTGGGTTTCGCCGCACCCCGCGGAACGCACGTAGTATCCAGGAGGCAAGGCATGCGGGGAATGGGGGGTTATCGGAGAACCATTCCAAGGGTGGAAATATAGAAAGAGAAAGCCTTCGTACGTACGAGAGAGTCAGGTTAAAAAGATTTCATTTTTTCCGAAACTGAGCATGTTGCGGTTAGACGGTTTATTGGAATATTTATATCGGAGAATTTTTGAACGGGAAAAGTTAGCAGAGGTGCGTGGCGGCACCGTCACATCCCACTGATTCTACGAGAGGGTGCGTTAAGAGAAATAGCTCTCTGATTCTGAATACGAATCTCTTGCTTATTCCGCTACGTAAGAAAACGATTCTGGATGGTTTATTTTAATTGCAAGACAATTAGATTAGTACGTTTTTCTATTTAAAATGGATCTATACTAGGATACTTTTTCTTTTTTTTTTTTCCTTCCGTTTCAACTATTAAACTTTTATTTTGTGGTCTTATTCTTTAAATTTATAACTTTTGTTATTTCTGGCAAGAAAAAGTCATAAAAGTAAATTGACTTCAAATAAAATTACTTCTGAAAAGAATATGTGCGTTATAAAAGATATAAAATTCTTTAAGTTAAGGAAATATACACTTTTTGATTCGGAATGACTTTCTGACTAAAAGTTGTATTCGACTAATAGGGTATGTGACCGGTTTCCAAATCATAAATTTATATTTTAATATCGAACAGTAATAAAACAATTTAATTTAGGTAATAATAAAAAAAAAAACTTGGATGGTTTCGTAAAGCACGTTATTTTCATAGTTTAAAATTCAATTTTAAACTTTGACCAAAGACTTGAATGCACTAGCTACGAGGCCGATTTACACAATCAAAATATGATAATGTGTGTGCCCGAAAATACAAATGTCAAATGTGAAACATTACTAGAAATAATAAGAAATTATTAAAAATAGGTTCTTATTTGTAGAAATAAAATAATAATAAATACTAACAAATGAAGAATTTAAAAAAAAGGGAAGGGAGGACAAAGACGATCGCGTGGTGAACGCTTTGGGTAGAGGTTCTACTAGTCACTTATTTTTACATAATGTAAACTCTCCTAATATTTCAGTCAATCAGAGGCCTAATATTTTTAGTCTTATCTCTCCTGTAGAGCATTCAAGTCGTTGGATAGAGTGTGTTTCTCAATCATAAACGCACCGCGGACCAGTAAAATATAATATTTTCTAACGCGGACAACTAATAATAATTATTGGTTAATTTTTTGCAAGAAAACAAATATATTTAATGTGCTACTAAATACATATATTTTATTTGTAGAAAATCACAGAAAGTTTACAGAAAATAAACAAAATATAAATTATTTACATAAAAAATGTGCACAAAAAATATTTTTAAAAACGCAAAAAACACATACAAAAACTTTCACGGACCACTAAAGTTTTTCTGCGGACCAATGGTAGTCCACGGACCACCTGTTGAGAAACACTGGGATAGAGTATATTATTATTTTCTATATATATAAAAGGCAGTGTCCTGACTGACTGACTGACTGACTGACTGACTCACTCATCACCGCCCAGCCCGAACCCCTGAGCCTAGAAACTTGAAATTCGGAGAGTATATTCCCTTCATGACGTAAGCACCCACTAAGAAGGGATTTTTCGAAATTCCACTCCTAAGGGATGAAAAGGGGTGAAATGTGATTTCACGAATTACTTAATATCTCTTAGGGCCGATGGGATATCGACTTAGTTTTTGCTTACAAGTATTACCCATACAAATGCCGAAAAACCAATTTCGGGATTTTGCCCTAATCAACCCCTAAAGGGGTGAACCTACAATCGGGGTGGATTATACATCCCGTTGTATTTCCTGTGTTCGTTTAGTTGAAAGATTACTTTTTGGCACATAGGTTTCTTTTTATAATATCTCAAAATGGTATTGACAGTTTTTTGAAATTTCACCCCTAAAGGGTGAAAAGGGGTGAATTGTTATTTTAAGGATTCTTTAATATCTCTTAGGATCAATAAGATATCGACTTGCTGTTTGCTTCCAAAGATTACCCATACAAATACCGAATCACCAATTTCAGGATTTTGTCCTAATCAACCCCTAAAGGGGTGGATCTACAATCTTGGTGAATTATACATCTCGTCGTAATTCCTGTGTTCGTTTCGTTGCAACATTACTTTTTGGCACATAGGTGTCTTTTTAAAATATCTAGAAATGGGTTTGAGAGTTTTTTAAAATTCCACCCCTAAGGGTTGAAAAGGGGTGAATTGTGATTTCAAGGATTCCTTAATATCTCTTAGGATCAATAAGATATCGATTTACTGTTTGCTTGCAAAGATTATCCATACAATTACCGAAAAACTTATTTCAGGAATTTGTCCTAATCAACCCCTAAAGGGGTGGATCTACAATCGGGGTGAATTATACATCCCGTCGTAATTCCTGTGTTCGTTTCGTTGCAACATTACTTTTTGGCACATAGGTGTCTTTTTAAAATATCTCGAAATGGGTTTGACAGTTTTTTAAAATTCCACCCCTAAGGGTTGAAAAGGGGTGAATTGTGATTTCAAGGATTCCTTAATATCTCTTAGGATCAATAAGATATCGATTTACTGTTTGCTTGCAAAGATTATCCATACAATTACCGAAAAACTTATTTCAGGAATTTGTCCTAATCAACCCCTAAAGGGATGGATCTACAATCGGGGTGAGTTATATATTCCATCGTATTTCCTGTGTTCGTTTAGTTGCAATATTACTTTTTAGCACATAGGAGTCTTTTTAAAATATCTCGAAAAGGTTTTGGTAGTGTTTTAAAATTTCACCCCTATAGGGTGAAAAGGGGTGAATTATGATTTCAAGTATTCCTTAATATCTCTTAGAACCAATAAGATATCGACTTGCATTTTGCTTACAAAGATTACCTATACAAATACCGAAAAACATATTTCAGGTTTTTGTCCTAATCAACCCCTAAAGAGGTGGATCTACAATCAGGGTGAATTATACATCCCGTCGTATTTCCTGTGTTCATTAGTTGCAGCATTACTTTTTGGCACATAGGTATCTTTTTAAAATATCTCGAAACGGGTTTGACAGTTTTTTAAAATTTCACCCCTAAGGGTTGAAAAGGGGTGAATTGTGATTTCAAGGATTCCTTAATATCTCTTAGGACCAATAAGATATGGACTTACTGTTTGCTTGCAAAGTTTATCCATACAATTACCGAAAAACTTATTTCAGGAATTTGTCCTAATCAACCCCTAAAGGGGGGGGGGGATCTACAATCAGGGTTATATATTCCGTTGTATTTCCTGTGTTCGTTTAGTTGCAACATTACTTTTTAGCACATAGGTGTCTTTTTAAAATATCTCGAAAAGGTTTTGATAGTTTTTTAAAATTTCATCCCTAAAGGGTAAAAAGGGGTGAATTGTGATTTCAAGGTTTCCTTAAATCTCTTAGGGCCAATAAGATATTGACTTGCTTTTTGATTACAAAGATTACCCATACAAATACCGAAAAATATATTTCAGGATTTTGTCCTAATCAACCCCTAAAGGATGGATCTACAATCGGGGTGAATTATACATCCCGTCGTATTCCCTGTGTTTATTGAGATATAAGGTGTCTTTTTGGCATATAGGCGTCTTTTTAAAATATCTCGAAATGGTTTTGACAACTTTTTTAAATTTAACCCCTAAAGGGCGAAAAGGGGTGAAATGTGATTTCAAGGATTCCTTAATATCTCTTAGGACCAATAAGATATCGACTTGCTTTTTGCTTACAAAGATTAGCCATACAAATACGGAAAAATATATTTCAGGATTTTTGTCCTAATCAACCCCTAAACGGTGGATCTACAATTGGGGTGAATTATACATCCCGTCGTATTCCCTGTGTTTGTTGAGTTATAAGGTTTCTTTTTGGCACATGGGCGTATTTTTAAAATATCTCGAAATGTTTTAACAATTTTTATAAATTTAACCCCTAAAGGGTAAAAAGGGGTAAAATGTGATTTCAAGGATTGTTTAACATTTTTTAGGACCAATAAGATATCTACTTGGTTTTTGCTTACAAAAACTACCCATGCAAATACCGAAAAACCAATTTTTGGATTTTGTCCTAATCAACCCCTTAAGGGGTGGATCTACAATCGGGATGAATTATACATCCCGTCGCATTTCCTGTGTTCGTTTAGTTGCAACATTAATTTTTGACACATAGGTGTTTTTTTTTTTTAATATCTCGAAATGATTTTGACATTTTTTTTTTAATTTCACCCCTTAAGGGTGAAAAGGGGTGAAATATGATTTCAGTAATTCCTTAATTTATTTAGGACCAATAAGATATCGACTTGGTGTTTGCTTACAAAAATTATCCATACAAATGCCGAAAAACTTATTTCAGGATTACGTCCTAATCAACCCCTAAAGGAGTGATTCTACAAACGGGGTAGATTATACATCGCGTCGTATTTCCTGTGTCTTTTTAAAATGTCTCGAAATGGTTTTAACAGTTTTTTACCTTTAACAAATATCACCCCTAAAGGGTGAAAAGAGGGAATTGTGATTTCAAGGACGCCTTAATATCTTCTAGGATCAATAAGATATAGATTTGGTTTTTGCTTATAAAGATTACCCATACAAATGCCGAAAAACGTATTTCAGGATTTTATCTTAATCAACCCCTAAAGGGGCGAATCTACATTCGGGGTGAATTATAGAACTCTTTGTATTTCCAGCGGTTGTTGAGTTATAACATTTCATTTTGGCATATATGTTTTCACAGTTTGACAGTTTTCTTTCACTCCTAAAGGGTAAATTAGTATTTTTTTGTTAAAAATAAAAAATTCGGAGAGTACATTTTTCAGTATGAAGTAAGATCCCATTAAGAAAAGATTTTTTCAAGTTCGACCCCTATCTGGTGAAAAGGATTAAAATGTTTTTTCACGGGTTCCTCAATATCTCTTAGGACAGATGAGATACCGACTAGATTTTTTGTTACAAAGGTTACCCATACACAAGTTTAAAAACAAACTACGGATTTTATGCTAATGAGACCATCAATATACCGTAGCGAAGCACGGGTTTTCAGCTAGTCTTATATATAGTTAAAGATAAATTTAAATAGGTTTATCGAATCAAGTGGTAGAAGATTCCAAACGTTTAAGCAGAACTAGGTTTTGAAATTATACTCTATCTCAGAAAGACTGATAGTAATAAAAATTATTATTTGTAAAAAGATATTGTTTTTTCATACAGAAGCGGCCCACAAAATATGAATAGTTCGAAACGAAATATTGTTAAACACAACCGAGTGTGCCGCACATATTATATGGGAATACGAACTAGGGTTAAACACAATAAATCATGAAAATGTTACCCTAAAATTTTGAGGAAAAATATGGTCACAGGGGTGCGTTTAATGATATGATAAATATGGTCACAGGCGTGCGTTTAATAAAATGATAAATAGTAAAATAGAAATACACAAAACCAATTTAAACGTGTTTAAAATGTGCACGCCACTGGTAACTGCCTGAAAAAAAGATTTATTACTATCAGTATTTCTGAGATAGAGTATAGTACAAATCTTATTTGTCAAAAATATAAATGTCATTTATGAAACCTATAGGAAAAATATTGAGAGTTCAAATAAACACATCGCGAGATAAATATAAACAAATATGAATTTAATAAACATGTATTTTTTTAATTTTCAGTGGGATATCTAATGATACTTCTTAGTACGTGAATAGCAAAAAAAAATTTGAAAAAGCAATTTTTTTATGGGATTTTCGCCAAAAATAATTCAATTTTTTTTTGTCTCCCACCGTATCTCCCAGACGGGTGATCTAAAAATCTGAAAAAATTATCCGTAATGTACATTGATGGGAACTAGAATAATTCAAAACGAATTTTTGATCTGATCAGTTTTTTTAAAAATATATATATTTTTTTGTGTCGTTGAAATAAATTATTATTTTTTTAAATGTATTACGTTATCTAAATAAAACTCTTAAAACGTAAATTAAGGAACGAAAAGTCGTTTTTCAAATAAAAAATAATCTAAACGAATTTTTTCAATAATGTACCCAAAGGAGTTAAACGAAAAATCTAAAAAAATACAAAGTAATAAATTTTGATCTAAACCGGAAACGTACACGAGGAATTTTTGTTCAGATTTGGTTTTTGGAAAATATTGCAGTGTTTGTGTTTTTGACAAAATTAATTATTTTTTAATTCATGGCTAAATTATGACTAATAATGTTATGGATATTTTATGGAAGATAGTGTGTCTTTTCTTGAAATTAAAAATATAGTAAACATTGTTTAACAGCTGAGAATCAACTTTATGTTTGCAGTGTGTAATGTTTAGTAGGCTTCGCCAACTATTATACGTCATGATTCAACCTATTGTTAGAATTACTTTAGTATTTTGTTTTTATGGTCTCAAAGAGGAATTAATTGAAATTTTATTGTGACGAAATTTTCGCAGATTAAATAAATTTAGCTGGAAGACTAAAGAAAAATTAAATGAAAGGTCTTAGTACTAGTAAAATGGTTATCAAAAGGCTGTTATTTTTCAATGTAATTATCGAAAAAATATTCCTTGACATCCAGCATTTTAAAAAGTTGGCTAAAGTCAACTTATTAAATATCCGCAACACCCTAAAACAGTGCTTCTCAACCTGTTATGGCCTGGGACCCCTCAAATTATAAAAATATTGTCTGCGGCCCCCCCCTATATATATATATATATATATATATATATATATATATATATATATATATATACATATGGTGTATCAAGATAATGGGAACACGAGTTTTTTCGAAAAGGCGACGTTGCTCGCACGTCAAAAATTTTGAACTAAAATTTATCCACAAAATTGAATGGTAGTATTGAAATTTTCCGGAAAAAAACGGAATTACAGAATATCAAGGACAATTTCTAATTTTTAAATGGGAACGTATGTCATATTGGATATCTTTGGATAGAGCTTTTCAACAACTTTTCCTTAAACATTTTTTTAATATCTTTTACGGTTGACAAAAAACTGTATATATTTTTAAATGACGATTATATTCCCTATAACGACTTGAAAGTAAAATATTTTTATTTACAAGTGTTCAAAGTACCTTTCATTTTAATTTAAACACATTCGCATCCTTACTCTTGAGTTACCTGTAGTTCGGAGAGCAATTAAAAAAATATGTAATAACAAATATTTTCAAATCGTACCTACTTCAAAGCACTTAAAAATACTTGAAGTACCTCGCGAACCATTGTCAGAGAAACCCATTATCCAACACATACAATTTATCTGACCTTGATATAGTCTACTTATAGTCTGTTTCTTTTGTTAAAGCGGAACTAGATTTTCAAATCTAGTAATTTTTATCGATTAAATGAAGCTTTTGATCATTTTATTTAGTAAAAGCTCATTTACTCATTATAAAGTTAGCTAGTGATAACTTAAACATTTGAAATAGTCTGTAGTTTAAATTAGTTGTCAAAATAAGTATATTAAGTATAAAAATAAATAGAATATTTATTTTATTTATGTTGTGAAAGGTATATTTTTATGAATATCAATATAAGATAATCGTATTTATAAATATGAATAAAATTTATATCTTGAAAGATTGAGTGAAGTTTTATTCTATTTTCATGTTTCGATCTTGTATGATCGAAACTTTCGCGGCCCCCTGACGAAGCCTTCACGGCCCCCCGGTTGAGAAACGCTGCCCTAAAATATGAAAATTTAGAAGTCACATACAATTTTTAATAAAATATTATTTTTTATTGGTTAATTTAATGAATTGTTTATTAAATTTAATGAATTATTTTCCAGTTTAATCCTTAAAGTATGGAAAGTATTTAATATCGTTAGTAACAAATATTAGAAAAGTCATGAGGAAAAATAGTTTAATGCAGAAAACACCTATGTGCTAGTTGGAACACATTTTTTTTGCCCAAAAAATCATAAGAGCTTTGGAAATACCAAAACAGTGTTTAAAAAATTTGTTTTTTTTTTTTTTTAAATTTTTTTTTAACTAAGTAGGGCAGGTTTCTTGATTTTCTCGATATCAATTTATTTTAATACTAAAAATTACTTCTTACATTCATATTTGAATTTGACACCTGTCGTATAACTCTAGAACGACTTAGTACTTAATAGGATGGAGGATTTATCTGAGTGAGACAGGAAATCAAACGGACTGTAAGTACCTACCCGAGACGGCAGATAGACTACCAAAATTACTCACAGTACCTTATAAAAAATAATTCATTTCTCTCACACTTATTTCAACAGTTATTTCAAGTATAACACATCCAATTTCACACAATACAAATATAACATTACAGTCAGATATAATTATGTAACAGAGAAGTTGTTCCGTAGGGGGTAACGCATCTTTATAGATAAAACCTTTCAGTTTCCGGTTTAGCTACCTGATCTGGACCATCAACTATTGTTGTGGATACTGCCACCGTATATTCTGTCACAAATCATGAGGATTTTATAAAGAATGCCTGTGGAGGGTAAACTGAAGAACGTTACTCCTTAGTTTATGGGTCATATTTTTGTAGGATTGGGATTTTTATGAAATGAATATGTGGTTTGTAAAACACGTTGGTGATAAAAATAGGGTAAAATTTCAAAGCTGACATCTAAAGTTTTAATAAATAGTTTAAAAAAAGAAAGAAATTTTAACAATTGTGTAACAGTTATCGTCTTGATAAGTTTACTTGGATAAGTATGTGTCATTTAACCACAGCCTTTTGAAATTTATACTGGGGCCAAACAAGGAGCAATCACATTACCTCTCCTGTTTAACTTCATCCTGGAGATGGTTCTAGAAAATGACGTAATACCAACCGTGGAAGGCCCGATGGATCTAACTAAAGTTGGTTTTACACAGTCAATTAATTGATCAATAAATTGATCAAAGTTTTTGTCAATTAAGTGAAAAATTTATTGGTAACCTTGGAAAAAAACATCACTTTACTAATATGGCCTCGTGCCGTAAATTAAATTTAAATAAAAATATCAATTTATTTATCAATTTCTTTGAAAATTTTTACATAACCAACTGTAAAACATGTTGACATATTTATCAAAATGAAAATATTGAAAAAATCTTCACAAAATTACGAGGTGTGAACAAAAACAAAAGAAATAACCTAGATGATGATACATTAGAACGTTTGAGGTTATGTTAGATTTGAAAACGAAACACAAATTATATATTTCGAGGTTATGCTACAACTAAACAGTTGGCAATATCTTAACAGATAAAAATATACCTAGAAATTCCTAAAAAATTGATGAAAAGTTGACGAAAAATAGAACTTGTTCTATTTTCAAAATAGATTGATTTTTTGTCAATTAATTGATCAATTAATTGACGAAATTTTTACACTTTACACACATCAATTAATTGAAAGCCAACTTTTTGAATTTATTGATCAACAAATTGAATCGTGTGAAACCCACTTAAGGCCTGCCTTGGCATACACAAATGCAGTTGCGCCAAATATTCTAGATTAATCATAGCTAATCATAGGTTAAACATAGATCACTGGAGAGGCTCATGCTTAGGATACGTCTTGCTGAATGAAAAACCAATATATAGATCAGAGAGCAAACCAGAGTTTGTGATGTAGTCAGTAGAATCGCGTAGCTAAACTGAAATTGGGCCAGTTATGTAGCGAGGTTCCAAGTTAATAAATGGGCTAAGATAATTTTTGAGTGGCCACCGAAAGACACTGGTAGAAATACAAGCAGACCAACTGCTAGGTGGACAGATAATTTGAGAAGAAGTGCCGGAAACTGGCAGCTTAAGACACTAGATCGAATGAAATGGAAACAAATAGGGGGGGGGGGTATGTCCAGCAGTGGACAAGAGAGGCTGTATAATGAATCATAGGTTATATCCCGAGAGCTCTGAATTTAATCTGATAAGCTACGGATAATTTTTTTTTTCAAATTTTGCTTGTACGATGTTCGAGACAATAATTTACCTTAAAAGATCAAAGGTCGAGAGTTTTTTTAGTAAATTTTTAAATCAGATTACCCGCAGTTTGTGTGATTAATAGCTCCAAGAATATGTGTCAAAATTATTTCCCCAATGAACATATACCTTATCTACTTAGTTTAATATATATATTTATTTATAATTTTTTTATAAATTTATTACATTTTAAACACATAATCTTTCAGGATATTCCCGAGAAGCAGTTTTTTTTTGCTGTTTTGCATTTGCTAAATCTTCAATTGAAGGTTCGTATTTCGTCCATTTCAAGCCCAAGGAAGCGCTACTAACTTCATCTATCAGTCGGTTTCTTTTATTGGTTATAATATTATTTAACGCCGAGAATAATGTCTCAAAAAAGTACGTAGAGGAAATAAATGGGATTAAAGCCATCGCTGGATTTTCAAAAGGCTAAAAGTGTCCGGTAATCGGTTCCAAGCGCTCCAAATTTACTGTTTGTAGTGGCACTCTTTTTCATTCTCCAAACGATTTCTTTCCAGATTCTGAAGTTTGGACCTCAAGTCGACAAACACTTGAGGCCGACTGTTCTTGGCCGAAGATCGTCCGTAAACGATGCGTGTCACCCGAAATGTCTTGGCGTGTTACCCTTGACACGCGTGTCATAGCTTCGCCATCACTGCCCTAGTATGTCTAACACAATTTATTCATGTTGAAGCCCAAAAAGTAGTAATCATCATAAGTAACAAAAAGCAAGTATTTCATATACAGTAGGTATTGGAAGAACAACGAACTTACAAATTACTTGTAACCTTTTTTATAGTGAAAGGTTATACCTTCAAATACCTAGGCACCATTACAAATCAGGTATATCTGGTTCAACAAGAAATTATAAACAAAATTCAAATTAGTAATACATCAGGATTTGCGCTCGGCCGTCTCCTCAAAACGAAACTGTCTTCTAGAAACACAGAGATCAGACTCTACCAAACTATAGTAAACCCCATGCTTATGCACCAGTCCGAAAAATGGACCTTAACGAAGTACAATCGACCAATCTCACAGTGTTTGAAAACAAAATATTACGCCTAATCTTCCCATTCATATTAATAGTAAACGGAGCCCTAAGAATGACTATATTAGAGCACAGGTCACAAGGTTAAATATAAGACAAAGGCACAAATAGCTATAGTACCTTTGCGCTAAAAATTTTAACTATCTAAATATAAAACAAGAATGTAATATATCTGTAAAGATAAAATTTCCGTAGAAAGACCTATCAATAGAGGAAGAAGGTAGCTGACGATATCTAGTTTGTTCATATGCAACATAATTGGAAAGAACTGGTACTTATTAGAGCAAAATGAGGTATGTAGCAATAGTTGACCGACTGGCAGTGTTCAAGAAGAGCCAGAAAGATGACAAAATTTAAGACAGATTTTATAACAGCAAAACAAAAAATGTTTGTGTTAAAAATATCCTGATAAAAAATTTATATGCTTATATTAAATTAACGCCCTAAATAATTTTTCTTTTTCGTACATTAATCTTTTTCTTATCATGATATGTTCACATTAATTTTATATTTAATTTTAATAAAAACAAAAGTATTTCAATAATTAATTATAAAAATATGGAAATTTTAGTGACAAATGATTGTATAGTGCTAAAAGGGCTGTCCTGAAATAATGTAAGCCAAATATGATGGGTGCTAATGAGAGCGGACTCGGTAATTTTTTGGGTGGGTTCAGACACTCCTTCACATCTCACATCATTCTTAATTATTCTCTTCTATTTACTAAATGCAAATGAATTTTTTTGGTGATCAGCAACGTATTATTTCATTACATAAAAACTCTCAGTTAATGTAGATGATTTTTTGTCACTAACAATTTATAACAAAAATAACAAAATACTTAAAATTACAAAGCTCTATTGAGAGTATGGTAACCAATTCCAAAATTCACTTATTTATTTTATTATTTCATTTGGTTCACAGATATTCTAAATTCAGTCAAAATTGAGTTTAAATTATTTGAGTTCAAATTTAGTGTTGTATAAATTTAGGTGTAAGAAAAAAAAAAATTAAGGTAATGTTTTTAGCCAAACCGCTTTAAAATAAAATGTAAAAAATTGCTTTTATTTGATACCCACAGTAAATGGAGCACTCGTATTTTTGAAAATATTTAGTAATCTCTATAATTAATCCCTGGCTGGGTGTGTTCGTACCTGTCGTCCAATGAGGTAATATAATTATATGACGTCAAATTTGAAGCGAGATTCCGAAATGTAACGAAATATTCCGAAGCTTACGCAAGTGTCACCAGCTATAACTAGACTAAAACATTTTGGTATTTTTCAGCGGCTGGTATTTAATTTATCTGAATTTAATAAAATAACATGTAGAAATGTCTAGGATTTCGTAGGCATAAACAAGAAACTCTAGATACTCCTATATGATTTGACCGATATGAACAATATTTTGCAGATTTATTCTCTAAGACAGTGCGGATAAAATACCATATAGAAATGTCTAGGTTTTTGTAGGCATAAACAAGAAACTCTAGACATTCCTATATCCTTTGACTGATATGGACAATATTTGGCAGATTTCTTCTCTAAGAATCTGGGAATAAAATATCATATAGAAATGTCTAGAGTTTCATAGGCATAAACAAGAAACTCTAAATACTCCTATATCCTTTGACCGATACGAACAATATTTTGCAGATGTATTCACTAATCAAGAATCTACGAATATAATTACATACAGAAATGCCTAGGGTTTCATTGGCATAAAAAAGAAACTCTTATATCCTTTGACCAATGTGAATGATATTTTGCAGATTTATCCCCTTATAATACTAACCTTATTTTATATTTATACGATTATTTAAACTAATTTGAGATATTTTTGAATACATTTTGGTAAAAATGGTAAATTAATGTAAAAATAATTTAAACCTTATAAATTACCTTTATTTTCAAAAATGGAAATGTAATGCATTGAGTAAAACTCGCCTTGGTATATGCTGTTCACTTGAAGGAAGGTACTTCATGCACTTCATGAAATAAGGCGTATGGCTAGAGAAAGAAGTCAGAGGCATCGAGCAAGTTCCACATTAAGGTAAAGATGTGTTTGGCAACGGGTGCAATATTAAATTAACTCATAAATATAGAACACTATTTAAATAGAAATTGAAGACGTTTGCCATCATTGGCAAATTGCGGCAACTATCATCCGTCATAGTTGACTTTATAGTTAAAGTTCTGAAATAATAGTTTTTTAAGGGTCTGGGCCAAACCCGATTTAACTACACACTTTATTTATGTTGTTAGTTGTCATCAGTAATTAGAATAACATATTTTACATATTATTTTACAGAAAAAAAGAAGCACAGTTTCTATCTATACGCAGTTTTTTGTCATCGGGTCCGTAATTATAGATTTACTGGGGTGGAGCGGAGTTATTGTCTCCCCGGGGCCCCAATTTACCCTTTGCGAGTCTCTATGTGCTTGAGGTGCCGAGTGGTGCAGTGCGCCTTAATGCAAACTTGATACGAGTAAATGTACATGAATTATAATTTGTTTAACATTTGATTGCTTACAGAACTGGCCCGAATATTTGCGGGGCCCGGTGCAAGATATACATGCGGGGCTTATGATATTAATTTTAGTTATTTTTTAGTTTATGGGTAATAACATAATCAAATAAAAAATTTAAATATATTATAACAAGATATTATTCTTGGCATACATTCAATAACAAAAAACCATATTACAAAACAATAAATTTGAAATTTAAAAAAAAAGCTTTTACATCCGTTTGCGGGTATGCTTTATTGAATGATATATTTTTCGTTTTTCGCATATTTTGAGAAATTAACAGCACAGAAATTATAATATTTTTCCGTTAATTTTGCTGCGAAATATATTTTTCATGAATGCGAAATATTTACCAATTTTACGGCGCTAACCGTCCTCCCACAAAAAACTTATGAATGCTAAACTATCTATAATTAAGTACAGATATATTTTTATCTAATTTTAGAACGGAACGGAGACATTTGCAAAAAGACATTTTTTGTACGTTTTTTTCGAGGTTCCGAAAAAAAATTGTCGCAAAATATCGCAAAATGTGACATCGAAAAGAGCATCTCAAGACTTATTAATCGATTAATGTTTCAAATCTTCCGCAAAACTTTCTTTCAAAAACTACGAACGAATTTCCAGAACTATAACACCAAACTGCATTTTTTTTTTATCTTTTTGTTACATGTTTTTTATTGGAACCGCTTTATTGAATTGATACATTGCATGCATTTCCCCTGAAATGCATTTCTTACGAAAACCGCGGGGCCCAGTTCGGTTGCACCGTCTGCACCGTTCTTCGGCCGGCTCTGTTGCTTATTTATTTATTTATTTATTTATTGAATTGGCTGCACAACAGGACAGTGTCCCAATAATAGTGCAACACTGATATACAAAATAGAAAAATTTACAGTGTACATGTAAAATATTAATTCATTTATACAAAAACAAAAATAATATAGAATAGACAAAAAATAATAATAATAATAATAATAATAATAATACAAATAATAAAAAATAATAATAATAACAATTAAATTACGCAAAATACAATTTTTATACAAAATTTACTATAAATAATAGTTTTAAAGACAATTTTTTATGACCCTTTTAAAAGTAAGAATATTTGAATTGAAAATATCTGGAAAAGATTCTAATGCGGAATATTTATTGAAAATTAAACATAATCTGTTAACAGGTGAATTATACGCCGAATTAGTGCGGTTACGTGGTAAGGAAAAGAGATCATTAGTTCTAGTATTATAGGATGGTACGTGAAACATTAGAATGTTTAAGATTTCTGGGCAATCAACTACATTTTTAACAATTTTAAACAGAAATGATAAATCTAGAAATAATCGTCTTTTCTCAAGAGACTATCCTGAATATTCTCAATACGTTTTATATAGGTAATATAGTTAGGACACCAACAAATCGTAGAAAACTCAAGATGACTTCTCACTAGAGTGAAATATAATGATAGTATAGTCTTGCATTTCACAAAAGGTTTACTAACTCTTAATAAAAATCCCAACATTCTGTATGATTTTTGTATTATTGTATTGATATGAACATCAAATATCAATTTAGAATCTAAAATAACCCCGAGATCCCTAATTTGGCTAACATTAGATAATGGACTGCCATTAATTACATACTCATAATTCAGCACGTTTCTGTTCCTTGTGAAAGATATCTTATGACATTTATTTATATTTAATTTCAATCTATTCATTTTTGAATATTCAACAAATCTATCAATATCTTCTTGGATATTTTTGCAGTCATTAAAATTTTCTACCTTTCCAAAAATTTTCAAATCGTCAGCATACATGATAAATTTAGAATTTAGGAAACATTGAGATATGTCATTAATAAAGATATTAAAAAGTAAAGGACCCAAGTGGGATCCTTGTGGCACACCTGATGTAATTTTTATATATTCTGAGGAAAACCCATTTACTACCACAGATTGTTCCCTGTCAGCCAGATACGAATTAAACCATTTCAGAAGACTGCCATGTACACCGATACTAGAAAGTTATATAAAATAGGCATAATAATATTTGTTTTAATACATAAAAATCATCATCATTGGCGCGACAGCCCTCCTAGGCCTCCCTAGGCCTCCTGTTGCCAGGTTTCATGATTGTATTTAATCTATGTACATTCAGGAGTAATATGGTCAGTATTACGTACACAGAAAGGCATCTACAGTTTATAGCCGGTTGCGAACAGCTAAGCAGAACCTGTAATTTTTATAAATATTTTTTAACAAATTATTAGACATAAGCTTGCTTAGCGGGCAATTGGCAGGCACAAACGATTTAACGTTTGCAGCTACAGGTTTGCAAAGTGTCCCCTTGCTCTTTATTGCGGGCACCCATTCCCACAATATTCTTTTAAATATTTTTTCTCAACGATTCACAAAAATCGATTCAAAAAGAAAAATAAAATTTGGAAACTGAATTGACAATGTGAATTAAATAACAGTTGGAGGATATAAGTTGATGATGTAAAAAATATAACGCCACAAGTAATTAAACACATAATTCAAATATATTTCTCTGTTTCAGAACACTAAAATAACTATAAAACTTTATCTCAGCTACCAAACTGTAACCAAAACTGTAAAATGTTGATGTTTGACTAGGAGGTTCTCAATTATTGTTTCTAATTAATACTTTTATTTTCTATATCAAGTTTATGATGTAAAAAATCCACACCATTTTCCTTGCGACAGGCCTTTCCAGGTTTCTTGTATGGTAATTACACCAAAGTTCCGAAATATTTTGTGTTTACAGACAGTAACAAGTCATCGACCTCGATTTGATCGTGAACATATTTGGCCCAACTTAATACGAAAATCAGTCAATGGTAAATTCTTGATAGAATATATTTTTTTATTACATTCATTTAATAGTAATAGCTTATTAATAGTAATAATAGTTTGATACTAAATGCTTAATGAATTGCTAATATGTTACTGAATGATCAAAAATAAAACCAAAGGCCGTGAGAGTTGCAAAAAAAAAAAAATCTCATTCCGATTACAACTTTGGAATTTTAAAAGTTTGTAGCCAACTCCAATTGTACCTTATAATAAATATAATATATACAATATACATACAAGTAAGTACTTACTGTGATAAAAAATTACCAAAAAAAAAACACAAAGTTTATTAAATAATATAACTATAAATTGAATAACTTCTCAAATAGATTTTTTTTAACAAGCATATAATGTAAATTACATTACATGAGGATGAAGTTTAGCACGTAAAGAGCCGTAAGCGAGGGTTGTAATCATCCGAATGTAATTTAGCAATTACATGCGAGTGAAATAGAGTATTTTATCTACAACTGTATAGTTTAATCATTAGAAAATAGTAAATTTATTTTCAAAACAGAAATTATGACTGCCCATTTGAAAACTTCAGAACTGACTTTATTAAGATGGCTACTGACCCATCAGCTGATTGTAACCTACAACAATGTTTAAAATATATTTATTTATTGTTTAACTTAAAAATAATATTCTAGTTATAAAGGCCCACGTTTATAACTAGAATATTATTTTTCTGTGTGAAACAAACAGCTATCTTTGCTGAGCGCAAAAAAATTTAACTAACTTATTGAAAAAAAAAAAAAAAAAAATTGCAGTATATAAAACGTTCATTATTCACGGCTGAGTACGCATACGAGTCCCATTATACACGGCATGCAAATTGAACAGCTTTATGTATCTACAGTCGGAACTTTAGATAAAATAATTTTTGCAGTATATAGTAAAATATTCGGTGAAAATTCATCTCTTAGTTAATATTTTGATCTGCGTGCCTTTATTTACCTACATATACATAATTATGCACGCGACGTCATATAATAAAGAAAGTTTATATTTTTGTCAGCATCTGTGGGTATTAGCACCCAACAAAGCCCATTTACTTATCTAGAATAAACTAAATTATTATAAAGGAACAATTCGATAAAAAAAAAAACGTCTTTTGCACTCGATTTTATTTTAGACTTAATTTAAATTATTAGAGAACAATAGACATTCACCCGGGGGTGGCGAGGATCACTGGCTTGAGGCCCCCCTCCATGCCTACTCCTCTACTCCGACTCTCGACTCCGATTCCGACTCCATAGCTCTGATTCAAACAATACTCTACAATCCATAAACCAGTTATTGAAAAAACTCTCTTATGAAGCAGCTGTAAGAAAAATCGAAAGGAAAATCATATTTTTAATGATTCATAATTTCACTTTCTCAGTTGTCATTTAGCATGCAGGACATGCGTTAACGATCTGTGATTAATTAAGAATGAAATGTGTTAAATTATTCATTACTCTTATTACATATTTATAATGAGTAGTAAAAGTGTTTAAGCGACCATAAAAAGTACTGCTATCTTAATTTACACTTTATCTACAAAAATATTTTAATGCTAAATAAAGTATTCAATAAAATGGAGAATCTATATTCTAGATAAAGAACTCTATTCATTTCACATTTAATTAGGTAAAATTAACACAATAATTAGAGCTGGATTTTTGATTGGTCTAGTTTGGCAGCACTGATTTTTAACGGTATACACCTTGTTATGGGAACAGTAGTAATTTTATGACTGAAATTTTAGAACTGTGAATGGCCTCCAAATATTTTTATATGCTATTTATTATAATTTTTAAATTTGTAGATTTGCCTATTATGATCATTTATTGACATTCCTGTCAGAGATATAATTTCGGAACACATTGCCAATTTATAGGGAAAATAAAACAAAAAATAATATGATATTTGAATTTTCACATATTTCAGAATTTCGTAGATTTTTGTGACAAAAAAATATATTTTTCGAAAAATTTGGGGCTTCAATCGTTTCGTTGCATTTTGAGATTATGACAGTTTTTTTAATGGTATAATTTACATTATTTGTGAAAATTGTGATATAAAAAAAAAATCACAGCTCAAAAAGGGTTAGAGACAACGATTTGAGGTTAAAATTTTTGGTTTCCTCGTAGTTTATTTAGCCTAGAATATATTTAAGGCCTTATGCTACGTATGGTGTATTTCAAAATTATAACATATTTTAATATGCGTGATAAATAGAAATTTTCATCTTCGCATGGACATATCTAAAAAACGAAATTGGATAAAGACCCGCGGTTGAAATTTTTGAAATATTGAGGACTTGTGTATATTGTATATTTTGAAACAAAAATATTTTTAGAAAAGTTTTCCATTTTTTAAATACTTTTGAAAATTTTGATAAATCCTTACTAAAAATTGGTTAGAGATGGAAATCTGCGATTTGAATTTTTTAAATTCTCCTACATACAACAATTATTAAGTTTTGTTTGGGCAATAATCCAAAACCCTTGAAAATGGCCAAAATCTTAAGGGGTAGACCTTAAAAAAAATCGAGATTTATAAGCAAAAATTTGTTGTCAATTTTAAAAAATTGGTAAAAATATGTATTTTGGGTCATAGATTAACCAAATTTGGTCTATTTTGAAGTTTAGGCAAACATTTTGGAATTATAGGCAAAAAACTGACCCAAAATCGACTCAAACTCAAATCGTAAGGGGTAGACCTTAAAAAAAATCGAGATTTATGAGCAAAAAATGTTTGCCTTCAATTTTATTGAAAATTGGTAAAATATGTATTTTTGGTCATAGATCAACAAATTAGATTATTTTGAAGTTTGGGTAAAAATTTTGGAATTATAGGCAAAAAACTGACCCAAATCGGCTCAAACTCAAAAACTAGGAAAGCATGAATTTTTAGAATATTTTTCTCATAATTTTCACCCCAAAATTAGCTTAATACTATATTTTGGCTAAAAAAAGAGTCACATTTTTTTTGAAAAAATTTCAAAATTTTAAGTTTTTTTTAAAATTTTGATTGAATATCGGTGTATTTATACATTTCTACCCATAGATCACAATTATACGAAGCTCACAGCCGAGAAAATGTAAAATTGCCCCCTTTTTAAAGCCCCCTTCTTTGGGGAGTTACGGTGGGGGGGGGGAGGTGCTTCCTAAAACTAAAATTTTGATATAATATTATTTACCCCCTTATTATTTACTTTATATTAAAAATGTATATCAGACATTTTTTTTCTCTTCAACGCAGTTTTTAAGAAGAAGATTATTTAGGGGGCGTTACTTAAAAGGGTGAAATCATTTACTTAACTAAAAATTGATGTGAAGTGTGAATTTTCACACATTTCAGGGTTTTGCAGGTATTTAGTAAGTGAATGATGATTATTTTGGATGCGAAAACAAATTTTATATTAAAATATTTTTTTTGTTAATTTTAATTACGCCTAATACCATTATTTAGGTTTCTAAATATGTGCAGTATTTTTTTTTTATATAGCAAGGTTCATTAAGAATTTTAAAAATTGCGCCTATGGCTTCCATTGGTTGTGATAAGTTTCGCCCCTCTGATTTCGTGTACATTGAAACAGAATTAAATTATAATTTAAACAATTTCCACTGGCTGGTAAATTTACGCTTTTAAAAATTAAATGCAACATTTGCCAAAATATAACTAGAATTTTGAAAAAATAATTTAAACAATATAAAAATTTAAAAAAAAAAAAACAAAAAATAATACAGTCTCTTCTCTCACAGGGTTCGATCCCTTTCGGATCGATTTACTTGGGTGAAAAATCAGCGTCTAATACCACTAGACCAGCATACACGTTACAGTGTGGCGTGTTACAAAGCTATAACTTGTATACATTATTAGCCAAAAATCACAAAAAATGCGTTTTTTTCCAAAAACCTAATCTGATCAAAAATTCCTGTTGAACTATTCCGGTTCACACCAATGTACATTACTTAGAATTTTTTCAGATTTTTAGTTTAAACCATCTGGGCTACAGGGTGTGGGACAAAAATTTTTTTGCACAATTTTGGCAAAAATCGCTTCAAAACAATTTATTTTGCAAAAATAAAAATTTTATCGTTAATCCACGTACCAAGGGCTTTCATTTGATACCCTACTAGGAATTATAAAAAAATATTTTTTTTTTCGATGAGCACATATTTGTTTATATTTTTAGTGGGATATGTTTTTTAAATGTTTTAGTATTTTTCCTATGTGCGGGTCAAAGAGTTGTATAAGCATGTCAAATTTCAACTCTCTAGGTTTAGCCGTTTGGCTACAATTTTTACCGAACAGACAGACAGACAGACAGACGACAAAATGACGGTATAAGGGTTTTTTGGTCATACCTACAAAACCCTAAAAATGGATATGAAAAAGAAACTATTACTTCTCTGTTTAATACATTTTTTTTTTTTCTTAGCTTCAATTGCTCAATTTTGTGTCCTAATATAATGAATGATGAGGAGGTTTGTTTGGGGAGAGGGGAGGTATAAGGAGATTGCCGAGAATACAGTTTTTAATAAGATATATTTTGAGGACAGGTTGACCTAAAAATCTAAAAAAAAAATATTATAAATTTATGAAGTTTCAGATTATATTTTAGATTAATATCAAAAATTGTTATTGTTATAATTTTTTAAATTTCGATTTTTTTATTTACAATTGTATGCGTGCTTTTGTTTCAATTAATCAAAAGTCTTTAATATTTAAATTAGCAGTCGTAAATTAATTTTCAGCAACAAGAAAAAAAGTTTTTTGAATCGATTACAGTTTATATTTGGCAAACGATGATTGGCTCTTTAGTCTTTGCAGATTATTTGATTTTGTTTATATGAGGGAACCCACGAAAAGGTTTCAGTAGAGATGGGAATTAGTTCGAGAAAACGATGAAATATATATCATATGTCCAAAATATGTTTTACTTTTTAAATATCTTGTACATACATAGTTGATTTACGCACTTCCTGAGTAACAAGATATACACTGATAACCACTGATAGAAAAGCGGTGCAATAAAGTAAAAATATGATAATAAAATATCTAAAATCATATCTAGTTTTATAACAAATTATCATTGTCATATTATAGCTAATAAATAATTTTAATTTACAGGACATGCTTATCTCTTTGACGACAAATAAATATATAATTTAATTCAGTAATATCTTATAATAACATATCTGTAAGTAATAATTATATGCTAATAAGTTGGCAACATGACAAGTGCATGTACAAAAAATTATCAACACAATAATTGACTTATTAAAAAATGAAATATAATATTTATTATAATACCTTATGTGCAACTATAGATCTGTGTAGATTATTTAACACCTGCAAACAGTCCATCAATTTTACTTTTATTCAGTAACTGGGTCACAACCGCCAACATAAAATCCGGTACCAATAAATTCCCTAGCACTATTATAGAATGTGTATCTTTTAGGACCAAGGTAGGTGACAAAAGTTTCTTTGACGAATCCTAGATTGTATTGTAACAGTTGGTTCACACACTTGTTCATAAAAGGAACACTGAAAAAATATATATTTTATTTCCTGTCTAATAGGTTCACACTTGTTCATGAAAAGGTACCTTGTAAAATATAAACTGTATTTATTTCCTGTCCCAGAGGAAACTGTTAATGCGACCACAGACTGATCTTTCGAAACCGTTTTCACCAACGGGTAAAGCCATCGGTTAAGAACGATTAAAAGTTCGAACCTGCAGAATTGCGCAAAGTATCAAATTTGTTATCGCGTTCTTGAACAACATACAATTGTGATCATCTATATATATTTCAGTTTGAATACGTTGCGCGCAAACCGTATATTATCATTAAAGTTCTAAAATATCGCGCACGAATTTTCTGTTTTCTTTGAATTACCAATATTTGGCAGATCGTAATAGTTCGTGCGCAAAATTGCGTGAAGTAGAGCGTTTGTGCACATTTTGTTGCCCACAGGACGATCATAAAGTTTGTTTCGACCAGTTTGACGCGCTTGGTCTTGGATGCGGCTTAATGTAAGGTAAAACAAACTATCTAAAACGATACAGCGCACACACTTGTTATCAGTTTCGATAGCATTGAGTAAAAATTGATGTGAAGTGTGAATATTCACACATTTCAGGGTTTCGTAGGTATATAATAAGTGAAGGCGGCATGCTGAGTGTGTAGGACAAATTTTACTTTGTAGTAATCACGCAAAATGAACGATATTTTTAAAATAATTTATTGTCTGTTAATCATATAATAAGACTGGTTATTAAATTTACGCTCTTAAAAATTAAATGCAACATTTGTCAAAATATAACTAGAATTTTGACTAAATAATTTCAACATAATAAAAATGCAAAAAAAACAGAAAAAATAAAATTCACTCCGTACTCGAACTCGAAACCCTTCGTTTCCAGCGCATTTTAGCTTACGACACCAGTGCTCTAGCCATTACGCTATCGCACGCCTTGCATGTGGGTGTCTTACATTGGTATAACTTTTGTACTTTGTGAACCAAAACCCACAAAAAATGCGGTATTTTCCGAAAACATAATCTGATCAAAAATTCCTGTTGTACTATTTCGGTTCACACCAATATACATTACTTAGAATTTTTTTAGATTTTTAGTTTAAACCATCTGGGCTAAAAATTGTTGTGAAGTGTGAATTTTCACACATTTCAGGGTTTCGCAGGTGTTTAGTAAGTGAATCATAATTAGCAAGGTATAGATTTTGAATTGCGCCTATGGCTTCCATTGGTTGTTTTAAGCCATATACTCCGCAACTCTGATATCGTATACATTGAAACATAGAATTAAATTATACTGGTTATTAAAATTACGCTTTTAAAAATTAAATGCAACATTTGCCTATATATAACTAGAATTTTGACAAAATAGTTTAAACAAAATAAAAATTAAAAAAAAAAAACAAAAAGTTACATTATCTCCAGCCCGGAAGCTAACCCTAGTGTGCAGCTTAGGAAGCGAGAAGGCTAACCATTTTTATCGGGCAATAGAATATAGGACAAGTTCTTTTAAAATACGTTTTACATGAATCGCATTTAAATGAAAACTATTTAAAAATGCTTCCCGTTTCCCATTTTTCACTCAAATGCTTTCATTTGATGCTTCACAGTAAAAATAAACAAATAAAAAAACACAACGATTAAAAAAAACGATATTTTTGAAAAAACCGGTCCGTACTAACTTTTCATGCCTAAAAATAAATAAACAAAAATTTTCATTAAATCAAATAAATTATATATTTTGGAAAAAGTAGAGCCGTAACTAGCATTTTGGCAATTTTGTGGCTACAAGCGTTACGTCGTTTGTACATGCTTTTTGACCGATGTATAGACTTGGGTTCAACTCCTGCTAATATCAAATAACTTGTATAAAAAAATATATACAAATTACAGTTTTTTTGCTTAACCGTTCGCAACCGGCTATAATCTATAGGTGCCTTTTTATGTACGCTAATAAATGGACGTAATACTGACCATATTACTCCTAAATGTACACAAATTGAAAATATGGTCGCGTCAGTAATGATGAACTAGCTTTTCACGCCGTAATAGATTTCACGTTTGGGCCCAAGGCCGAGTAGATCATATTTACGTGCAAGTAACAAAGAATTCCAAAATATCCCAAGAGCAAAAAAAAATAAATAAATAAAAAGAAAATCCAAATAATCTAACGGGCTCAGAAAAGGTAATCCGAAAGATGCGACCAGCAAAAAAGAAATTAGTAATAATCAGAGGAGACAAAAAATCATATTCGCAACTGAAAAGGGACATTCTTGCAAAATGGAAGGAAGAATGGAGGAACATCCAAAACAATCACCTTAGAACCATTAAAGAAGAGGTCAACTTGTGGGAATTTAGACAAAACAGAAAGGACCAAACAATATTGACAAGACTGCGACATGGACACACCTTGTTGACCCATAAGTACATTTTTGAAAAATCTGACCCCAGCGCTTGTACTGACTGTCAAATACGCCTAACAGTGGTTCACATCATGATCTCCTGTCCAAAATATAATGCTGAAAGAATTATAAATAATATACCGACAACACTAAAACAAGCACTGGCCCCAACCAAGACTCATACGCTTCATTCCTTAGAGACTTCAACATCTCCTACCTCATATAATATCTGTTAAGCTATCTCTTTATTTACTCAAAGTTTAAATACTCCCAATTTTTTTTAATACTTACATCTAATTATATGTAGTATAATATAATAATTATATGTATAATAATAATTATACATATAATTATTATTCGAAAAACGTAGTTGTACTCAAGTGCTAATAGCCCCGTAGCTGAAGCACTTAAATTAATATAAAAAAAAATCATACGGCTCTATTTGGGCGCATATTTGACAATTTTCTGGGCCCCTTTCGTGTTGGGCTCCATGCCTGTCCACCTGCTGCTCTTAGTACCTACCTAGTTATTGCAATACATGTGTCATTTCATTCATTAGTAACCTTATGTATCAGTCATGTTATCAGATGACACATTCTAATTTTTTCTATTCCTGTAATATTTAAAAAACATTCCCTCATAGTGAACAATGTTAGTTTCACCCCAGAATATTTCATTATAACAATCGCAAACAGTTCACACACTTGTCCACAAAAAGAAGGGTATCTGATACCACCTACCGTGATATAATAACTGTGAGTACTTCCTTTGGCTGCAGACAGACACAGCAGAGACACAGACACACAGACAGACTGTTTTTATAGAGTGTACGGTGAACATTAGAATGCAGTGCGGTGCTCTTCTTACGTGCACACAGGGCTTGTCGGTTACCTTACCGGCCAGCTAGGAATTCTGATGCCATGTCCAACTATTGAAATGCGGATTGTGCTTTTGTGGATTTGGTTTGAGGTCCGTTTTGGGAAATAAACTGGACACTATAGTGTTTTTATGATTTTATGTCGATCATGTTTCTGTTTGCTCTCTGAATGGAAATGGGGCGTGATGATATGTGTTATTTTATCAACAGATACATTGATACTGTTACATGACAGTTTCCATCTTTTATAAACTTGATATTTTTCTGCAAAGACTGACTTTTAACAAATATTACAACGGTTTTATTGGACTGAAAACTATTGTTATAGATTATTAGAGCAAGCTTTATTAATTATTTATAATATTAGGATTTAAATAAGTTATAAGAAAGGCCACTTTTGGTATCATATACCCTATTTTTTAAAATATCAGTCCGGGGTATAGAACGCAACCTATTTTTTTTTATTTATATATTGTTTATTTAGGGGTGCTTCAGCTGATAGGGTCATTAGCACACACAAATCTTATGTATTACAAAGTATGTACATATATACATTTAGAAGACTATATAATACAAAGTATAACATTATATTTTATTATATACATAAATGCTTTTTTAATATGCAATGACATTATTTATCGAATCTGATTTGTTGCCTAAAATGTCTTTTATCGAGTGGTCTGTAATTTTGTTGTCTGTTCGTTGTGTGGTGTATTTTGGGCATTCTGCTTGGATGTGTCTGGTTGTTAGTGTCGTGTTACATGTGTCGCATTTTGTTGGTTCGGTATGTTCGAATAGATGTTTATGGGTGAGTAAGGTGTGTCCAATCCTAAATCGCGTAATTACTACTTCTTCCTTTCTATTCTTTCTTCCAGGCCATAGAGTAGTGTCGGTTTTTATTTGCCAGAGGTGGTTACTATCTTCATCTATTTCTGCCCATTATTCCAACTATTTCTTAAATTTTTCTTTATACTGGTTTTAAAATCTCTAGTTGGAATAGGGATATATATCTGTTCCGTGGTCTTGTTGGCTTCTTTGGCTGCAATATCAGCTTTTTAATTGCTTGTTATACCTACGTGGGATGGTACCCATCTACTATAGAGTTGTATTTTCTATCAGCAATGCAGTTATTTATTTTTATAGAATTTCTTGTATCATTGGGCTTGTCGAATACATTTTCTGTATGGACTATAAAGTTTCTCTGTGTATTATTACTATAAATGTACTCGACAGCCTTCAGAAGCGCAAATTCTTCGGACGTGCAATTAGATACAACATCTGGAAGATGGAATGTTTTTATTTCTTCTTCAATAACTAGTCCTGCTCCTACTTTGCCGTCAATTTTTGGACCATCAGTAGGGTTGCCACCTAACGTCTTACTCTGACCCGAAGAAAAAACAAAATGTGTTTTAAATAGAGATGTGCCGGATCACATAAAAGCCAGATCTGCCGATACAGATACGGATAGGGATTATTTGTTTTCTGATCCGTGGATACGGATACGGATCTTCCATGTAAGTACAGAGTCCTTGAAGCGATAGTTTGATATATCGCGCTGTTCCTATAGACCGTTCAATTATTAGAATGCAGTACAGGTTAAATGCAGTTTCGAAAACCAGCAACAAATTATGTGATGCTCGACTTAACATCAGTCTAAACGCCAGAATAAAATTTATTCCACCTTGGGCATTTTTAGATGCAAGCTTGTATGAAAAGCAAGTATGCAAGTATAAAAACTAATTTAAATTTTTCTATAAGATATTTGTTTAAATTCCGCCTTAGGAAAACGGATACGGACCTCAGTACGGATTTTTATTTTTTGGAGATCATCCGCGGTTACGGATACGGATAGCCGGCACACCACTAGTTTTAAATATAATCCATTGCTCATCTGAGTAAGCCATGATATTTTTTTTTGTTTGGTTGCATAAAATTTGACATATGTCAAAATTTGAAAAAATAATGACATTCTTGCAACATTATTTATATATTTTTTAGGTTCAATTAATAAACTTGAACATACTATCAACTCATATTAAATAAAATCTATTAAGTAGAAAAAACTCTATTTGTTTGATATTTTATTTTCACATGTCTAGTTAATTTTCGTGGCTTCCAACAAAACTGCCACCCTACGATAGCCTACTCTGATAAAGAAACATCGTAATGGATTTTTAGTAAATATTTATTATATATACAATATATGCTTCATAAAATAAACAAAGAAAAAATAAAAAGCGATGAAAGACGCAGATATTCAGAAAATCACTTGAAGAGCGGGGGTCAGAAATTCAGAAAATACTTGAAGTGTAGAAAAGGCAGAAAACGTGTAACAAACCGTCAGTATTATATAAAAAAAAGAGGTGACAACCCTAGCCATCGGTGTATATCGCGACATGATCCATTTCGCTGAAATCTTCCTTTATATACAACCTATTTGTGACGAACAATATTTGGAAAACAAATCATTTTAATTGTCATCGTATAGAACCCACTTTATTTTTCTATACTCTTTCATCCTCAACGTGTGTTCTATCCACTGTACTCGTCTTGATCATAAAAGATACAAACGGGTTTAAATTAGAAATGATCAAGACTTTTACTCTAGAAATAACAATATTAAATTGGAAACACTATATAGGTAGAACATCAATTAAACAAGTTATTTAAAATGTACATTGATTTAAATGGAGATTCAGGAAACCACATAGAAAATGTATTTTTCTTTAACAAATCATAAGAGCACTATCGATCTAGTGCATTTAATCAAAAAAAAAATAGTTGGCATTCTTCTTCTCGAATAATATATAATTTAAACATACTCGGTAAACATATAATATTGGTAGTTCTGCAAATCCTGTCAGCCATAAATCAAAGTGGATCTTGCGGTCCTCCCCTGCAATGTAAGACGTACAACTATAACTTGCTATCAATCTACCATAATTCCATATACGTGTGCGTGCGTTAGGCATGGTGCATGGCCATGTCAGCCAGTGCCCTGTCGCTGAACGCTAACACGGTTACCGCACTGATTGACGACCGATATCGACAGTTATATCTCATTGGGGAGGAATGTACTATATACCCAAGATCTCACTCATATCTGATTCAAGATTATCGAAATATGAGTTATAATATAGTGTTCCTCAAATGGAGTGAATAATTTTTTGATTTCTAGAATTTGGTTTGACCTAATACTCGTATATTTCATTTCTTTCAATTTTATAAACTGAAGAACACGGAGGAAAACATGTATTATATATAAACTGCTGAGCTCGTAAAGGTAGCATCTACAAAACTTCACTATTGGGTTCAGCTATATTCAAATTTTCTGGATTGATTCAACGACAATCCAGTTATTTCGGTTGATAATTCGGTTCGGTATGCTGATCGTTGCCAGGTGTTGATGGGGAGGCATCATCAACACGATTCCAGCGGAAATTAATCAAGAGTTATCCTTGCAATGTTGAGGTATAGATGCATTTGGCCATCCAGTTTTCTTCCATGAGTTTGGATCTGGATTTTATTCCAGTTATCATCAAGTTATACATAATTTAAATTCCATAAGGCCTAATAGCAACAAAAATACTAACTTAATTTGGATAAAGGCTCACTGCGGTGTTGAACACAACAAAACAGCTGACCAACTAGCTAAAAAAGCTACTACGGAAAGGATAAACTTAAACACCTTCAATATCGTAGATGAGCACACGCAATTCATGAAACAACAGCTTAAAAAAGAATGGCAAACACAATACGAGAATATGAGCGTAAATAAAGGCATTGCCTATTTTCAAGTAAATAAAAATATTAGCCCTAAACCTTGGTTATCAAACCTCCAAGTAAGTCGTAATATAACTGTCAAAATATGCGGACTACAGTTTCACCACACATGCTGCCACAGTAATTTAAAAAGGTTCGGAACTATAAATGACAATAAATGCGAACACTGCAACCAAATAGCGAATCATAATCCCCTTATTCCGTCATGTATTGAATATAGAAAAGAACAAAATATATTAATTGAAACAATCGTCCAAGAAAACGTATATTGTATAACTCCCAACAACAATCACAACAATTCTAACTCAAGCCAATGATAAAATTTATAAATCAATAGCTAAATTTCTTATTGACACCGGTTTAGACTTAATACTCACAATCATTAGCAATCTCTATAACTCTATTATAAAACTTCCCATGGCTAACTCTAACCGCTAGTCCTGCCGTGACGGCCTCTTGGCAAAATTCTTTATCCTTTATACATTCCTTCCCTATCCTCACATACTCATATTCAAAATAGCAAATTTAGTTAATAGTAGTTGGCTTAACGGAGAAATCCAAAGCCATAATCAAAGGGGGAAAAATCAACATCAAGTTTTCAACCCTATATGGACGTTGGCTTTTTCAAATATATCTTCCTTTCAAACTCGATTTTGAGCAAGCAATTTCCAGTCATTCTATTTTAGAACTTGGAGGTCTGTTTCTTTTTATCTTTTTCCTGGAGGTTGTTGTTTTATTTAATTTATTTTTATTTTCTTGATACATTCGTCGAAACATCTCATCATTTTTTTTTTTCATCTGTACTGGATCACATGATTCATCCCACCTAACTAAAAGTTGGTATTCATTAGCATAACAACGTCCTTTTAGTCAATTTTTGATGTAGGGGAACAATCCAAAATCTTATAGTGCAAGATCTGGTCTATAACAAGGATGTTATGTTGTTGCGGAGGATAGTAATTGTAATCCAGTTGTAATCCGATGAATTTTCCAAAAATCTTGTATAACATGAGCTCTTTGTTGTTTTTGATTATGGGGCAACCAAAGCGTAATAATCTTTAAAATGTAATTTACCATGTAGAATTGTATTCAAAGTTTGTTCAATAATCTTGAGGGTTTCCTTTATCTACCTATATGTTTTAGGTCGATTTTTTTATGAAGTTGCTTTAACAGCAGCAACATTTTCCGTATTTACAACTTCCTCACGTCGCCCAGAATGTGAATCATCTTTTAATTTAAAATCAGCATGTTGAAAAACACCATACACAATAGTCGTTAAAAATAAACAATCATCATAGAATATACCAAATATTTCTTCCTAGCACTCTTTAGTTGCTTCATTATTTTTAAAATTATACAATATTATTTTCCGATAATCTCGTCTCGTTATAGACAGCATTTTTCAACTTTATTAAACAAAATCAAAACAGTCTAACACTTGAATAATAAAATCGTAGCTGTGTTTATATGAAAGTTTATATAAAAATTTTGTAATAAAGTTTTCCTAAAGTTTAAGACTTTTTGCTTTAATTCAGGGGTCCCAAAATGATTATTAGCTACAAGCCCCCGAATACTTCTGAACGTCTGTTTATAATAAACAAAACAAAGATAGTCCTATGATCCTTATGTTGTGCTTCTTCTATGGATCTGTTATAAATAAGGCTTTATATTTACTTAATTTGTCACGGTGCCTAGGAATTTGAAGCTAAAAAATAAATAGCTCTAATTTGAACATTTGTATTATTAAAATATTATTTTTTAAAATTCATTTTATATTTGGTAATTTATTTTGGCCCCGTTTAATCTTCCATGACTAGTACTATTCAGCGAGTTATTTAGTAACGGTTGGCAACAGAAATCCCATGAGCTTTGGCATGACCCTCCAATACTTAGATTGATCGTGAACGAACATTGTAATAAAGCATTATGTGCTTTGAACTGACCTATGTTACTTGAGGCAGACCTTTTGTTCTTTATCACTTCATTAACTATTTACTGTCTGCGACATGAAAATTAAAATTTATGGAATATCATACTGACATTTTTTATCGGGATATAAATATCAGGCGTTACTTTTTAATGAAAACGTTAAAATTTATTGTTAATTAAAGATGTAATACATTGCAGTCTTGTTGGACACTAGTACCGAGAGATCAAATATATTTATAATTAGAGTAGACTGTGATTCGTGTTATATTTGGCAGTACTAAAGTGTATAACAATTTATGTAAAAATATCCACCGTCAGTTTATGTCTGATAGACAGAATTTTGACGGAAATTTAACAACCAAATAATCGCAAATATTTAAAAACACTAAATTTACACAATAAACGCGACTATAGTTTCCCTAAAATGACATTATCAAGTGATTTAGATCAAGTAATAACCGAAAATACCTGGAAAATTGGGGAATAAACCAAATCTCTTTGTCCATTGAAGATCCAAAGGAGGGCGCACCCGATGTTTAAAAATTTCAAGAGGTTCAGATTTAGTTTATAACCATTGTTTACATAGTGTAGTGGTTTTAAAAAATTTATATTAACAATCTTTAAGATGCTCACTAAATGTGGAATGATACATGTCAAGATTAGAATTAAAGGCTCTAATATTTATTAACCCTAATTGTTTGTTCCTTAATTCTTTTAATCTAATATTGAAATTTATACCTATTAAATTTCTATCTAAAAATAGATAAATGATGTATTTTTTAAATAATATTCGGCGAAAAAAAAAATAATGATAATAAAAACAAAAATTCTGAGTGTACTATTTCTGTTCACATTAATGTGCATTAATATAAATAAAAGCCATTAAAAGCCATATTATATAAATAAAGAAATTTCTGTCTTAACGTAACGCTAAGTTTCTGGATGCTAGTGGGTCTTGCGGCATGCGGTCGGTCACGAACTGAGTGGTGAGAACGACGTATCTCGACAAAGCAGCTGGCTTACCAGAGCTCTCAAGTCAGTATGTACGGTGACTTGAGCGGCTTTTTAAGATTTCCTAGGTATAATCAAGAAACGTTTTTGTTTTGTTAATATACGCAGAATCATGCAAATTTTAATAATTGATTTCGGCTTATATTGATTTTTATACTATATCAGTTTGCCAATATTGTTGGCAAGGGGTCTGCTATTATTTAATAATGCTATTTTCTATATTAACTCCTTTGGGCAATAAGATGGGACGCAAAATTTTTATTATACATTTTATAAAAAATAGCTTCAAAATAAAAATTATCTTTCAGCCATTTAATACTCCAAGATTTTTTATTATGTAACCCACTAAAATTTAAAATAATTTATTTATGTATTTATTTACTTATTATTATTATTATTTTTAATATGTATTTTAGAATCGATGTAATCTTTGTTTTTTGTAATTATTTTCTTATATGAGTGTCAAAAAACAGTATCTAGTTGCCCATTTTATAATTCTAGGTTTAACTGTTGGGCCATAATTTCTAGAATACAGACAAACATATGAATGGCGTTATAAGGGATTCTTATGTTCTACTAAAAGAAGCGAAGAGAAATAAAATTAGTCTAGAAGCAAATAAACGTGCAATGAACTATAAACAAAGATGTGAAAAGAAATTGTTTAAATTTGGCAAGAAATTCAAAGAAAGGAAGAATGAAATCAGATTAAATATTATCAGCAGAATCATCGTAAATATGAAATCAAAGGTGGCAAGGCAGAAAATTAAGTTATGAAGTGCTAAGGAAGGAAGAAGGTAATTAAGCACAATTAAGAAGTTAGTTACAATTTTTGGCGCACAATAACAATGGCTATTTGTGCCTATCACAGCTAATCTTTATGACTAGAAAAGTTAAGCTACTCTTAATAAGAAACTTTATGAAAAACAAGTTGCAAGAAAAACTCTTAGATAAGAGGCTTTTAAATAAAAATATTGTGATGTGTTCCACATAATTGTTATTGCCACTTTGATAATGGCGAGAGCCGAAACTGCAGTCAGTACATCAATAAAAGATTCTGTGAAACACAACACAATTTTATTAAATTACCTCTTATTGAAATAGTAGAATATCAAACAAGAGACTACATAGAAGATTTGAAATATTTTGAAATCATCCATACTCATCCTTTAATAGAAACGAACCCAGACAACCTGCGAATGTAACACTTCAGGAAGAAAAAAAAGATTTGGCTTACTAACTATAAGAGTTTCTTAATTATAACTACGAAACACTTAAAATGAATTATATAGATAGAAGAAATAAGGCTGGTCAAAATTTGGTGTCAAATATATGGTTTTCGTATTGTATCAATGGTTAAGAACCTAAGACCATGATTTCTCGACCATATGCACCACTTAAGTTTTGACACCCAATTATTATATATCAGTTTACAAACAAATAAATAAACCGGAAAATAAACAGAAAATATAACCTCCTCATCCGCCATCAACCATAACAAATCTCAGCATCAGCATCCAATTAATATGTGTCACACATCATCTGTAACACATTAGCAGTGCATGTAGGAGATGGACAGCATCCTTATCACAATAATTCATGTAAATCTGGCATAAATCACCCATAATGAAGAAGCTCTAATTGAAGAAACACCATATATGGAAACAAATTCATAAAAAATTATAACGGATAGATGAAGAAATGATGCAAAAGCAGGTTTGAAATATTAACATCCGTCGGATTTAAGTTGGATATCCTGAGTATAGGATCGAGATAATCAATTATCGGAGTGTGAGTAATCAGATACTGTCGAACATTGCTTTGCAAATAAGGGTATTAGGGTTAGGATGATGAAATTCAATTTATAAAGCTATTTTTAGTTTGATATATGTTGGGTGATAATGATTAACATAGGTAAACGTGTGCTTATTAATTTTTCACTTTTAAATAAATTGCCAGTCATGTTATTACTTCTAGAGAAATGAAGTGTAAACTGAAGGATTGCAATTTCATTACGCAGTAAGAAGTATTAATATTTATTTACTAGAATTTTACATCCATAAACTTCGAAAGTGATTTTCAAAATATAATTTAGAGAGAATACATAATAATAATAATAATAATAATAAGAATAATAATAATAATAATAATAAATACATGTTCCTAACACCTCAGGTGGCTCATAAGGGCAGAGAAAATAAGTTCTCCGTTTCTATACCTGCGGTAATATACAGGGTGTATCAAAATAGAGGAATTACGATTTTTATCGAAACTGCGATGTGTGAGCAGGGAGGGGAAAATTTTGGTGACCAAATTTTATTCAAATAAAGGAATGGCAGTACTGAAATTTTTCAAAACAACCCGAAAGAACAGGATATCAAGGACAACTTTCATTTTTTTAATGGGAACTTACGTCGTGTTGGATATCTTTGAAAATAAAGCGTTTAGAAAGAAACAAATTTACTTACACTTTTTTTCTTCCATCTGATACAGTTTACGAAAAATTGTATTCTCTATTACGACTTGAAAGTAAAGTATTTATTAAGTGTTCGAAGTGATTTATATTTTGATTTAAACAATTTCGCATTCTTAATCTTAAGAAAACTGTAGCTTGGAGCTTAATAAAAAAATAATAATAATAATGAAAAATGTTTCACTTTCAAGTCGTACTTGAAAATACAACTTGAGAGTAAATTTGCTTATAAAAAGAAACATTTATTTTCTGTTAAGTAAGATTAATTGGGCAGGGGGCATGGGAAACGCTACCTATATATTTGAAATATCTCAGTTATTATTTACTTAGCAGTAATATATATATATATATATATATATATATATATATTACACAGGACCGACCACCATCACAAAGTACTTGTTTAAGTTATGCTGTTTTATCAAAAAATGTCTCAAATAAAAGTTGTTAGTCATTGCTTTTATATTAACTTTTGTTAAATAATTTTTTTAGAAATATCTCTATGTTGTGAAATATTCGCAAAAACCTTAAAACCGACACGAGTTAACTCCCATTTATAGTTAACCGATTTTTACCAAAAGTTGATCAACTCGTGCCATTGATGTCAAAAGCTTAAATATGAAGTTTCATAAAAATCCTTTTAGCCGAATTTGCTCTGCACGTGTACACGGACCGACAGACAGACATACAGACAGACAAATAGACAGACAGACCGACAGACGTCATGCTAAAAATAGTCAAAACGTTATGTAGGGACCTCAATTCGTGGAGATCCATCGAAATTTCGAAATGTCAAATTCGGTATGATCACAATACCTCCCTTATATATGTTGGCGGTCGGTAAAAATATATATGGTGGTTTGAAATGAAGAATCGATTCCTTTCTGTGCAATATAATTCTAATATAATTCTGTTCAATATAAGTCTAATTCATTTATTTAAATCCCTCGTGTTGAGTCGTTTGGAATATGCAAGTATTGTATGGAACCCGTATTATAATATTTACAGTGACCGACTTGAATCAGAACAAAAACGATTTACTAAATATATGAATTATAAATTTAATAAAAACAATTTAATATCTTATGATGATCGTTTGAAAAGATACAATTTAGTAGGTCTTGTAAATCGGCGCAAGCAGATTGATTTGAACAATATTTATAAAATTGTAAACAATATGATGGATTGTCCAAATATCTTGGAACTTATTAATTTTAACGTACCGTTAGTAAATACTAGGCGAAACAATACTTTTTATTATAATAGCAGAAATACTAATGCGGGTAGAAACTCACCACTGAACAGAATTATGATTCTTTTTGATAAATATTTTAATAGTAGTGATATTGTTTTCCTATCGTTTTCACAGTTTAAATCTGAAATTAGATCCTTACTCCCTCAGTAACTGTCACTTGTACATTTCATTTCCTATTGATTTTTGTGAATATATATGTCTATTTTATCTATTACTTTTATATCTTTTTTTTTTCTTTATATATTTGTATTATGGCTTTCTGATGACTCCATGAAGTCAACTTTGGTTTCTTAAAGATTGTATTTTATATTTTGTACAATTTTGTAATGTGTGGGAATTTGTAGGAGACTTGTCTCTGTTTTATTCCCCGAATAGAATAAAATAGGGAGATAGCGCGCCTATATACTTGAAATATCTCTGTTATTATAATAACTCTAAGGACCGGTTACTGAAAGCTTAGTCGAGTTTAACCACTTGGCTAAACTCGGTTATATAATGACAATCCCATAAGTAACCGTAGCAACCATTTTCTGACCTTTCAGAAACTTTCAGAAACCGGCCCATAATGTTTTCATAAAATCACCTATCAACAAAATGTCAGTTAGTAAATAATAAATCCTTTAGTGTTTTATTTATTATTTTTTAATATATTGTCAATTGCTGAAAAAATAAAGTACTGGGAGTCTTCAAGTTTACTCGATACGTAATATACTAATTTATCTCAAATAAGTCTAATTAATGAAACCTTTTTTTTTTTCATGAGAACGTTGGGAGTTGCCAAAGATAACGTCGAGGGCCGCCAATATGTATGACAACCATCTAATGGTAAAGAAGATCTAGAAAGGAAAGTTCTGTCTACTGAGAGTTGATCAACATCATCTACAAAAGGAATTCAATTACTGATGAATAGGTCTTCCCATTGTTTCTCCAAATATTTCTGCATAGGTAATTTTAATGCATAATTTTTTTAAATATGTTTTTTCAAATTTGGCAATCTGGAGCTTATGACGGCTATAAATGGACAACGATATAACAAGATTAGATAAATCATGATTATAGCCATTTTTGTTCGGTTCTGGCTTTTTGAAAAATGTCGTTTTAAACTAGTTATTAAGTTTACTCTAAATTACAATAAAAATGAACCACTGAAATAGAAATAATCGCGTATTGCTCGCTACTGATGTTTTATGATTTTAGTTCGTCATATAATCCAATCTCCAATATTAATTTGTTATATAATATTTCACAATTTTCCAAAAAGAAAGATTTTTAGAAACCAACGAATGAAAAAAATAAAAATAAGACTTACATTGGCATGTTGTTGCTCAAATCCGTGTTCCATCCTTTAATGATAGCTGTTGAATAGTGTACGTGAGGTCTGTAAAAAAATAATGAAGTATTAGCATGACTTGTCGTTTAGCAAACATCTAATTAATATGTTACATAATGAGTGGTTTACGTATAAGACAGACTACATGGTACATCTCCACGACAACATCACTGACTGATGGCTCAGTTACATGAGAATAATCAATGCATCATCGCAACGCCAAATAAAAAACAATGAAAGTAGTCAGTGAGAAGTTTCAAAATTTTATTTTAACGTTTAATTGTAAGGAAATTTCACAGTTTCTTTTCAGCAAACAAATATGGTGTTAATTAGAGATGGACCGTTTATGAACGAATTGGCTTACTGAGCCAGATCAGTACACTGACCGAAATAACCCTACTCACCATATTTTAATGAACCGGCTCAGGTCTCACTGCTTAGTTTCAGGGATTCAGTTGGATGCTTACGGAATCGTTCATATCGAGCTTCGCGAGGGTTTGGTTTGTGATGTATTATGCAAATAGCAGCTCATATGTCTAATTATGTTTCTTGTGGTAAAACTACCTTTTGCACTTATTATTTATCAACAAAATTCATACTTAGCTTTTTACTTGCCCGACCTTAATATATAAGGGGCAAGTATTGTAATCGCGAAAATTTTCGATGTCGAGATTTTGACTGATGACCTGTGATGATATGTGTGTGTGTCTGTGTGTGTGTGTGTGTGTTATTGTGTGTGTGTCTGTGTGTGTGTGTGTCTGTGTGTGTGTCTGTGTGTATACACGATAACTCAAAAACGGTTTAACTTAAAGAGTTCGTTCTGGTACTAAAAAATTCTCCTAATAATTGGAAAGAACCCTATTGTTTTTTATTAAAATCCGAAACCGGAAACGGAAGTTATTAAACTTTAAAATTTTAAAAAAATTTTAACTACTAAACCAAGCCTAGGACAAAAATTTGTATAGGACATAATTTGATGTATTTTTGAAGATTTACCTAAATCTTCTTTTAAATTTTTAAAAAAAGTCTAGCGGAGGTCTCCCTTCGCCACTGGCTTATTATCCAGTTCGACAAAATATTTCCAAATAACACTACTTTTTCGGTGAGCCTAGTTAAAATATGAACTTTATTGTTAAAGCTCTTTTCCCTGATTACTGATCGTTCTGTTTGTATGGCAGCCTACTTAAAAACAAGTGAATTATTTATTTAATTATTAATCCGACAGTTGAAAAATAAACATAACAAAAACATTAGATAATTCACTTCTTTAGAATTTTATTTATTTATCTTCTTTATTTCTTTAAAGCAAGACTGTGAGGGAGAAAGAAAGAGAAGGATTTTGTTATCATGTCATATATTACGTCTTTAATTAATAAAATGCAGGTAGTAGGAGACGTACTACGTGCATGTGGGAGACTAACAATCATGTTGAAGAATAATTGGAGGAACTAACTAACTTTCTGAGGAGCTGAATTTCGGGGACTACTGAGCCAGTTCCGAGAATTGAGTCGAAATGCCCATCTCTATATTAGGGTTGTAAATCGAAGGCAAAACATCGATGTTTAACATCGATGTTATCATCGGCGCCTTACTAGCGATGTTGAAAAAACATCGAAGGAAAAACATCGATGTATCGGAAATATCGATGTTTTATTAATATTAAAAAAAGCTATTTATTTATATTATCTAGATTTTATTTAATAATGTAAAGATAAAATACGAAAAAAGTAACACATAATACACAAAAAGCATTTATTAGATTTTGAAATAGAAATATTCCTTTTTAATAGTAATTAATTTCACATTAATATTATTATACCCAATATAATAATCCTTATTTGTACCCACAGTCTATTCCAAACGATTAGGCGGAACTAACCGATATTTTCATTTTTGTAATTTGTCATTACATATTTTTTTATATATTGAAGTTGACTTTTCCTGAACAAAATGATCAAAAGCTTCAATCAATCGGTAAAAGTAACTAAAATTGAAAATCAAGTTCCGCCTAAACCAATGGAACAGACCTTACTATTTTTAGATTTCTAAAATGAAATATTGGATTTTATTACAATACTAATATAGTAATCTTAATGTTAATTTTATATTATTTAACATAAAAATAACACTGTCATACACAATTATTTTTATACTTTTTTAAGTTGAAATAATGTTTGTTCCTTTGGTTTAGGCGGAACTAGATTTTCAATTCTAGTTACTTTTACCGATTAATTGAAGCTTTTGATCATTTTGTTCAGGAAAAGCCAACTTCATTATATAAAAAAATAGCTAATGACAACTTACAAAAATCCAGGAATTGGAGGAATAACAACTGGGAAAGCGTCAACAAGACTCAAAAAGAAAAAGTGTGTTGGCGTCGTTGGTCGTTCGCATTGTTTGCAAAAATTAGAAGTTTCTTCTTATTTTTTCGTATTCTGCTAACTGCTAAGAAGAATAAAAACTAACACTATTAGTATTGTTATATCACAATAGATGGCGCTTATATTTTGTGTACTAATTTTAATAAAAATTAAATTTTTAAGATGCCAGCGCCTATAGCGGTAGTTTCTGGATTTCAAAGTTTAAACATCGACATTGGTAGTAGACATCGATGTTTTATCGATACTATCGCCATCTGATAATCGATGGTAAAAACATCGATGTTTTTAAAACAAACATCGATGTTTTCGATACATCTATGTTTTTTTCCCATCCCTACTCTATATAGTGTTGATCTTTTAACTTCACCCAAAGTTTAGCACTAAAGATAATATAGATGACATTTAGAATTACATCCATTTAAGAACCAAAATTCATAATCAGGTCTTAGCACTGAACGATAGTATGCTAACGTCTACGCCACCTTGCTTGCTATCAACATCTGAAAATAATTTTAATCCATACAAGTCTCACTGAAGTTCACCGGAATTGATTTTGATCAATAATCTTCCAAAGTGCAGAGGCAGACTTACACCCCTTGGGGCCCCTGGCACTAAACGCATTAGGGCCTTCTTTACCGTTACACCAATATAGTAATTTGTGTCAAATAAGAAAATATCCCCTGGCCCCTAGCAGGCGCCAGGTCCGACACCCGTTAAGTCCACCACTGCCAAAGTGATATCTATTAAATCAAAAGCAAATCTCTTAAATCTCTTATTATTATTTTGGGTTACACAAGTTAGTCTAGCTGTCCTCGGTAACGCAAAGGTAGTGCTCCACTTCTCGTTCTACAAGTCTTGGGTTCCAAACCCGATTAAAGCATGGATATTTGTATTTGACCTTATTATCTCACCCTCTTTAAATTAAATAAAATATAAAAAAATCATCACAAATAAAAGTATCATCGATCCCAACCCGGAATATACCACCGTGGGAGTTGTAGACCTGGAATTTCATTTTTCGAGGGTCGTCATTTTTAAGAGGGCCGTTCCCAATATTGTAGCAGTATGATAATGATAACTACGACTCGGTGAGACTACTGTGGGATGTTCATAATCTGAAGAAGAGAGGATTGCGTAGGTATATTCGTCACTCATGTGTCTGTTTGTCTTTCTTGCTGTACCGTAAAAATTGTGACCAAACGGCAGGACATAGAGAGCTATAACTACAGCAATCATTTGAGTTATCGCCAACTCAAGACATAATGCATTCATAATGTTGTTTTAACTCGAGTTAAGTGTTAATTGAATTAAAATACTTAATTCGTTCTTTAGCAACCGGTCAGAAGAAACGAAAGCAATATCTAAAAAAAGAATCACTTACCACATAAATTTCCAAGAAATCTATCTCATATCTTATAATAGAGTCTGGCTAAAAATGTGTAAAAATGTTAACCGCAATAGTACAAACAGTATCTTTGTTTCGATTACTTTTTCAAAAAATATCAAACTTTTTGAATTTTTGAAATAATAATTTGTTTTTAAATCTCATCTGTGGTATTCTACGAAAGCTCTGAATATTTAAAACAACAGTCGTAAATTATTTAAAAATATATTTATTTTGACCCGTTTACAGACAAAAATATTTCATTTATTAGATACCTCTGAAAAACTGAAATATATGAAAATTACTTTCCATTAATTTTATTATTTCAATAAACTATTAAATATTCAAGATTTGAAAGACACCTTCTATTTATTACTTTGTAAAATTTCTAATTTGCAAAAGCAACATCAATTTGTTGATGTGTCAATTATCAACAAAAATTAATAATTCCCTTCAACATTTTCCAATAAGCTGTTAACACGGTTTTTTACAGAGTCACGTTTCCATGGAAACATTATGAGTAAAGCATCACACTTGACGTATACCATTAGTTATTTTTTTATCCAATTTCACCTGGAGCAAAACAGATCATTAGTTCAAAAGCATAAAAATAAAAGCAGCACAGAAACTGGTCAGAATAGACTAGACAGGGTAACGTTACGTTTTTCGTACTTGAATGTGGTCGTTGTTTACAAACGATGATTGGACATAGAAGAGGCCATATTGATTGAAAATATAATTGACTTGTTAAATTGAAATTGGTCTGACAGTAATGCCGGTAGGGGGTACTGTGCATTAATCAATTTATTTAACAGTGCAATGATTGATTAATCCGATACAGAAATGCAGAATCATAATTAATTTTGTGATAACGATGGAATGAATACCAAACATAAACGTCATTTGAAGCAATTGATGTGTGATTTTATTGTGCTGTTTTAGATTTGAATTCCAATATATGAATTCTAATTTTGGTTTAGTTCGTTTGTTTGCTAGTAGATGGACTTGCTGAATAATATACCTCCTGCTCTGTTGATAATTATCAGCTATCTGATTGAATTTTTGTATTGTCATCTGATTACTCGACAGATTTTATATATTAAATTTTAGGGCTATTAAAAAACGCTTCATTTTCTTGTGTGGTATTTCTGACACGTTATTTATTTGTGTTAGCAAAAATTGTTACTTACTTACTTACTTTGAGTTGAGCGTTTGAATACTATTGATGCGGTGTTCTTCTCCATATTACTGACCACTCCTCTCTATCTTGTGTAATTCCATTTCACCCCTCTCCTTACTGCTGCACTTTGAATTTCATCTTTCCAATCTTTTCTTGGTATTCCTTTGAGCTTTTTTTTAGGTATCCGCTTCAAAGACACCTTTTGCCTCTGTTTTATGGTCCATTCTGCACCCATGTTCATACCACCTCAAATGGCTTTGTTCTGCTAATTGCTCCACCAGAACTATTCCAAAATTCTTTGCAACAAACAACATTTCTAATTCTATCATACTTCGTTTTTCCTGATGTCGTTCTCAGGAAACTCATTGCTACAATTGTCAAATATCTCATAAAGGCCGGTCGTTATGGAGCGCATAGACGGGTTTATTCTGTATCTTTTGTAGTTAAAAAGATTTGGTTAAAAATAATGTTTAAAAGGTAACATTTTACCGCCCAGTTAAATGTACCAAGGATTCACGGTAAGTTCATCGAAAATCAATTCATCGAATATCAATTCATCGAAAATCAATTCATTGAAAATCAATTCATCGAAAATCAATTCATCGAAAATCAATTCATCGAAAAAAAATATTTTGTAAATATTTGAGAGGAATGCCGAGGGGATCCGAAAGCCAAAAAAGCAGTGGTCAATAAAGGTTGACAGACTACACTTATTAAATAACTATCATACTTGGTCTATTAATAATTTTTAAATTTTCTATTCACAAAAATACGCCAGGTAAAAGATACCTGTTAGATTATTTTGAAATCGAACAGGGCTCCTTAGATCAGAAAAACCCGGTTAATGGGATCATAAATGTACTTAATACACCCATTCTTAAAGGTTTATAAAAATGGTATTTGCCCATCTGTTAAGTCTTAAGGGTTTTGTGTTATGTACATAGTTTTACTATTCATATTTACTATACCACACATGATTTGTTCAATGTACGGTGACTCTAAACAGGTGGCATTGTTATGTTAGTGTGAGTTTGTTTTGTCATTAAACTAGATGACGGGTAGCTCGCTTCGCTCGGCTTCTTCTAACCAAACCCTTACTAACCTAACCTAACCTAAGATAGTGTTTTGATATTAAACTAGAAGATGGGTAGCTCGCTTCGCTCGGCTTCTTTTAACAAAACCCTTACTAACCTAACCTAACCTAAAATAGTGCTTTGTCCTTAAACTAGAAGATGGGTAACTCGCTCCGCTCGGTTTTAGACTTTTACTAACTAAACCTAACCTAATTACCTTGTTTTTAGGCGCATAGTACTTTATTTTCCCTCATATTAGCCCAATTAAAATGCATATCATTGTGTATGAATTTATAAAAATTATTTGCGTGCAATTGCCCATAACCTGTCTTATTAAACCTTAAAAACAAAACATTTATTTCTTTTATTATATAAATTTTCTTATTATATTTCTTTATTTATATTCAAACACTATGTCACTTTATTTACCTTTTTTTAAACCATATAAAAAAATTTACGCAATTATTTCTTAGTCTGTCTACTTTTATTGACCACTGCTCTTTTGACTTTCCGATCCCTTCGGCATTCCTCTCAAATATTTACAAAATATTTTTTTTTGATGAATTGATCATTCGATGAATTGATCATTCGATGAATTGATTTTCGATGAATTGATTTTCGATGAATTGATTTTCGATGAATTGATTTTCGATGAACTCGTCGGTTACCGTACCAAGCATTCTAACCTTATTGTTAAAAGTCTGTTGTGATATTATCTATAGAGCATACCGTATTACTTTTGAAGAACAGCATAAAACATTTATCCCGTATAACTATAATCACATTGTTAAACTACAAAAGAACTAGGGTTCATATTTACAACCACGTTCTAAACAGTCAACGGTCAGTGGCGCATACATACGTTTAAGTACTAACTATAAATAAGTATACTTGTTTTTGTTAATCCTTTAAGTAAGATGCGTAATGTGAAAAACTAATACCTACGGCTATGGGTTGACACGCCTAGTTATATCACTTCTATTGTAATTTTATGAGTTCCCTAACTTTTATTATTTTATTGCGATCTTAAAACTAATTTGGTACGGACTTTACTCCTATTCTTTCTATTTTTTCGGCATCTATTTTATTTTTTTGTCTGCTAACGCTAATCCTAAATATTTAAACATTTTGACTTGTTCTATCTGTCTTTCTCCTAGTTCTATCCTGTGCTTCCCTATGCTTCTGCTGACAACCGTGGTTTTGCTATTTTTAAATATTTTTCAGGTTTATTTTCTGCAGTTCCACATTTTATAAATTCAGGTTTTCTTGCTGCTAGTTATTACAGTATCGATAGCTTATTGTTATACTAAGTTATGGATTTAACATAATTAACTATCGGATAAAATATTTTTTAGAAATATTGGCATTTAAAAATATAATAAGAAATATGACAGCAAATCTAGTAGTGACTAGAAAGGTGTCTAGTAGTGTCTCCAAAAAACTTCCTTTATTCCTTAATTGGTGTTTCGAAAAGCAGTTTTATTTAACCAACACTTAATCCTGTCAATAAAATCTAGCAAAAAGTTAACATTTGTCATTGATTACTTTTTATATTGTCAAAATAAAAAGTCACTGCAACCTTTTAAGCAACCAAATATCTGAGCTGTAGAAAATATATAAAAAACAATACTAATTATTCAAACAAATAACAAATTTTTCCAAATATTTCATCAAAAGTTTAATATGTAAATTTTTACTACACAAATATGTTGTAGTAAAAGTAAATTATTCAATTTTAGTACTTTTTCTTCATGTTTTACTTTTTGTAAAATTATGTTTGTATATCAATGTCAAATTTAAATAAATTATTCAAATTTCAGGTGACAATTTATGCAATTATTTGAAGTTTTATAGTTCATTAAAAATTATTACTAATAAAAATGTCTCGTGCATAATTTTAACACAATCATTTTTTATTTCCCGAAATATGATATATTAGCTATTATTTTATTAATTGAAATATAAAAATTTAGAATATTGACTACAATTTACTTCCTTTTCAAATTGCTTTGATCATTCTGCTGTTTTCATCGTTATAGCGCCACATATTCTTTGTAATCGTCGCCTTCTAGTTTTTGGTGTGAGACTGAGTTTCAAGGTCTGTGCTGCGATATTTTCATGCTTGCAGCTTTTTTATTTACAATTAGGATCTGATATTTTTTTAAATTTATTTACTTATTATTATTATTGTTGTTTGGGGCCACAGACATGAGCAGCCTTAAGACAACGCAACCTAAAACAGCGTTTCCCAACCTTTTTTCATGGCGGACTGGCCAGCTACCTAGAAAAAATCGCCTTATTTCGAAAAACTAATCTAATCAAAAATTCCTGTTGAACTATTCCGGTTCCCATCAATTTTCACTATGGCGATTTTTTTCAGATTTTTAGATCTACCCCCTCTGAGAGATAGGGTGGGGGACAAAAGTTTTTTGACATATTTTTGGCAAAAATCGCATAAAAAGAATTGATTTTTCTAAAATAAAAATTTGCTTGTTGATACACCCATTAAGATGTTTCATTTGATATGCCACTCAAAATTAATATATATATTTATATATATATATTAATTACTTGATTAGATGAGTTACGTCCGTAAGTTAGTAATTATAGTTGAAGGTAATGGGATTCGGACCAGTCAGAAAATAAAAACAAATTTATTAACTTTGTTTTTCGCTAACGTTTCGATTTTAATTTAAATCTTCATCAGAGCTACAAAGATACATAGAAATATAGAATTATTAAATTAATAAGTTTACATGTATAAAATTATGATAGTGTACAAATTTAACAAGTCAAGTAGTTAAAATAAGCATTACAAAATTGTCGGAATTTAAAATATAACATAAAATAATTATTAAAGAATAAAAACATATCAAATATGAGTTAAAGAATAAAAAACAATGTTAAATTTACAATATCTTAGTTATATCGTATATCGTGACTATTAACTAAGGTAATGTAAATTTAACATTGTTTTTTATTCTTTAACTCATATTTGATATGTTCAGATGTTCAGTATAGTGAAACCCTTTGTGAAATCTGTATTGATATGGTCTCTACTGTTAATGTTAAAGTTATGGAATTATTATAAACGAAGCTTAACACTTAACAGAGTAGAATGGAATACTCGTGTAAATTTAAGTCAATTTGACTGATAGTTCCCAATCAGACAGAAATCATGTGACCTTTATTAAATAGTTTTTGTTACTGTGCTGAGTGAAAACTTTCTTCTTGTTACCATTATTGCTTAATGCACAATAAGTCATATGTTTGTCACAATAATTCAGCGGTACAAAAAATGTTTTCATTAATTATAACATATTACGCATGATTTAAATTTAAGAGGTGAATATTAATAGCAGGTTTCAGAGTTGGTAATATGATATATGTTTATTTGATTATGGTAATTAGTGCTAATTGCAAATTGTTCCGGTCTGGCGCACTATTTTGTTCTGCTCAATTCAGATCTTGTTATCTATCAAATAAAGAAACTTTCCACTTTTGTTTATTACCATTTTCGAAATAATAATTGTCACATTTTTACGGTCGATTTTAATAATTATATCAATTATATTGGATCGTATTGGTGGATTTGTTCTTAAAGTGTCACACAGATTGCTATGTAGTTACTATGAAATAGCAATATCAATTTTTTATTGCATAATTTCAGTGATAAGAATTAGAGATTCAATAAAATTCTTTAATGCTACTACTTTAATGCTAATGTTTCTAGTCTTATGCCCATTTGCATAAAATATTAGATATAAGCAAGTATCTTTTTTGACATTCATGTAGGTACGATTCCATGATTATCATATTTTACTAAATCATCACATTCGTCTTAAGCTTCATAATACAATTAAACATCGATTTTGCGGACCTCGATTTAACGATTTTTTTGACAAAATTTTTGGTTCGTATGTCATATTTGAAAATTTACTCCCTGCTAGTTTCAAAATGATTTTAAGATTATAAAATTTTCTTATAATTAAATTAAACCGGTTATTTTTGTTGTTAATTCATTATTATTTTTAATACATTTTAGAGAATAGGCCATATATTGGAAAAAAAACACTGTAGTAATTTCGACGACAAAAATAAATATTACATGTCTATAATTGTAGTCTGCACATTTAAATCCAAATGTCACCACTCCAGCAGTGGCGACAGCGCCCCTACCCAATTAAATGGGAGGGATTTGGAGAAAATTTAAAATTTTAGATAAAACTAACTGTCGGGTTCATTTTGGGAATATTTTGTATTGTAGTGTTCCAAGATGTAAGCGGGGCAAAAAACCGCGGTCCTCTTTCATCGTTTCAAAATTCGAAATCATCATATTTTCATTAATATCTATATCAATAAAAAAAAAATTGTACCTTCACCAAATATTCCCTGGTACCCTCTGGCTTCCCGAGATTTTAATAACTGGCGCCTCCTTTGCACGCACGAAAACAAAGACAAATACGGCGCATGATTATCATTTGGAAAACCTACTTTATTATACCATGAGTTCAAAAAGAAATTACATAAAGGTTGGCTGAGAAAAAATAATATAATGTCTATTGCAAGCTTAATATAACAATTGACTAACGTTTAGGCACCTTTGTAATCATTAAAATTGAAATTATTTTTTGTTTGTTTTTAATTATATTTGTTTAATTGGCAAATTTATACATTATATACAATATATTTTTTGATTTCACAGGTACAGAAAAATAAACATAAAAAACTAAAGAAGCTGTTCAAAATGACCACCATTTTCGTGCAGACACAAATTTACTCGTCTTTTCATATTATTAAAAACATTTATAAGAATTTGAGAAGTTATATTGGCACACTGTTCGGTAATTCTGTTTTGCAGTTCCTCGATATTGTTAATTCAGTCTTGAGTCTTGTATAGGTACATTATTTTTCAGTTAAGGGAATATAAAATAATCTAAAATAGTCAAGTCTGGTGATCTAGGTGGAAGTTCTGGATTTGAACGTAAATGGTCTCTTGAGCGGTGTGGGCAGTCGCGCCATCTTGTTGGAAGTAGCCTTGCTGGAGCTCATCCTCATGAAGCTGATTAATAAATTCAAGTACAATATTCCTATATCTCTGAGTAGTAACAGTTTCGTGGAAAAATATGGGTCCGATAATACGTCGAGACACAGCAATGCAAACACCAACTTTTGTAGCTTAATTGAATTTTCAATAGAAACTTATGACAACAACAGTGATGACAGTTTATTAATTGACAGTTAAAGCTTGCAGTACACATTATTTTATTTTTCCACAGCCAACACTTATGTAATTTTGTTTTTGAACACATGATATAACTGACTTTCGGCATTAATTGACATCCCCTTGTTCAAATCAGTCCATAATATCGAAATTTTATTGTACATGCATATAGAAAAATTCAATGCATTTTATATGTATTATATTGTCTATACACAAATAATATTAACACATTGACTGCCAACTACGAGATAACTCGTAGTTTGCATCTTTGTCCAAGACGCCGACTACGAGGAAACTCGTAGTACTTATACTTGTCATTTTCATGCAGCGAAGATTATATTTGTAGAATAAGTATAAGTCTATTTAAGGAGAGGTGGCTTTTGGGGAACGACATAAAAATCAAAACTGGCTTATACGAATAGAAAATTCATCAATAAATGAAAAGAAAATATAAGTATAAAACATTTTATTAATTTCAATACCAGGTCATTCGTAAGACCTTTTTCCAAAAAAACACATTCTGTATGCGTTTTGGTAATTACTCAGTACTATAATTATAGTTTCGAATAATATAATATGGTTAAATCAAATTGGCTTCTGAGACTGGAATGCTGAAACTATTCAACGTGTTAACGTTACTTTTCCTAGATAATTATTTATCATAAAAACCAGCTGTGGCCATCAAAGGACCGACCACCATCACAAAGTACTTGTTTACTTTATGCTGCTTTATCAAAAAATGTCTCAAATAAAAGTTGTTAGTTATTGCTTTTATAGCAACTTTTGTCAAACAAATTTTTCAAAATATTTCTCTGTTGTGAAATATTCGCAAAAATCTTAAAACCGGCACGAGCAAACTCCCATTTATAGCAAACTGATTTTTACCAAAAGTTGATCAACTCGTGCCATTGTTGTCAAAAGCTTAAATATGAAGTTTCATAAAAATCCTTTCAGCAGAATTTGCTCTGCACGTGTACACGGACCGACAGACAGACAGACTTACAGACATCATACTAAAAATAGTCAAAACGTTATGTAGGCACTTCAATTCGTGGAGATCTATCGAAATGTACCACAATACCTCCCTTATATATGTTGGCGGTCGGTAAAAATGCTAAAATAATACCCTCCCGGCGACCACTAAATCTGAAATGCACGATCTGTGCTATTAGTAAGGCTCTTGCCGCTAAAATGTCCTATTATCAGATGAAATTTTTAGCCAAAAGTGTGATGATATCGTTGAATAGATGGAGGCTCCTCACAATTTAGGAAACGTTGCGCTCGGCTTTTTTGGGTTAAAACCTTTAACCCTTACGCAACTAATGGCATACCCTGTACATTTAGAAACACCTAGCCAAACTTGTCAAATATAATTGTTACAAAACTAACAATCACTTATGTTAATATCCATTCTCTATTATCTAGTTGCCGTTTCCAACAGTCTCAAATTACCATGAGGAAAATTAGATTGAAATTAAAAAGTTAAAAGCGACAAAGCGGCTGACAATTAGCATTACATTAGAGAGAGGTATTTTCTAAGATATTTTTTGTTTGCTATAAGCCAGGTCTATACACAACTCAACAAGTACAAGTAAATATTTTTCCTTTCATTAAAATACTTTTCGCATTGAATAACAAGCACACGTGTCTATTAAACATTTCCACAGGGATTACAATACATTGTTCCACATTTTATCATGGAATTTACTAGTTTTATTTCATTTTATTCTCATTTACATCTTACATTTAAAACAAAGAATGCCCAGCTGTTGACCCTTTTTAAAACAAGCTTACTCTCTATAACACAAACTCTAGCTTGCAATTTAAAGGGTACCATAAGATTTTAGGAAATACATCTGAATATTTTCTGCATTAAGGAAGAGTGTTCATAAATGATCTGCTTTTTTGAAATTTAGCTCTTTGCCGTGTTAGTATTTTAATCTCCCAATGTTTGTACCCTAGCTGTAATTACATGACACATTTGAACATAAATGTATACACGGATATTATTTGATATTGACAAGTTGTCCGTCATTGACAATTTCCAGTGAATTTCTTACCAGAAAAAGTTTTTTTTTTATCGCTACTTTTGCATCTTATTTCATTGATAAGGAAAATATAACCACATAAACTATAACAAATGTATGCAATGTGATTCTAGGTTGGTGATGGCTTTTACAGATCTGCACAATATTTATTTTTGAAGCAAATTTTAGATCGAATAAACTCAACGAACAACGAATTTGACAATATTCCTATCAAAATTATGTCTCAATATAATTTAATAAAGATAATTTAGTTTTAATCAGCGGTATTATTTAATGGTTTTGTTATTGACTCATTAATCTTTCTTTGTATAAGGTTTATATACACATATATGTTTAAGTACACCACTGGTAAGCATCAATCTAAAAAATGTTATATTGCGCGGGAAATTCAAACGCATATCAATCATTTATGAACGCTCAGTATAAGGTTCAACTTTTATATCTGATGAAATTTATAATTAATGTTGCTACAAAAACTGTCCTCACATCAAAAATAAAAAAAATTTAAAATAATAATAATAATGTATAGGTGAATTTTTATAAATTTCAGGATATTGTAGATAAACAAGTGAAGGGTGGCCTTCTTCACCTGTGCACCTGTGTGAGTCACATACATGCCAAACTCATGCCCAAAATGTGTAGGCTCATTATTATTTAGTAAATGAAAGTGGCCAATAAAGAGCTCCTACATAAAATTTCTGGAGGATATATTTTATCATAATTATTACATCAGAATCAACAATTTCTTAAAAGCACCTTTGGTCTCTTAATCTATGGCAGTGTTTCCCAATCTTTTTACTCTCGTGGCACATTTTCCAAAGAAGAAAAATTTCGCGGCACATCTACGTAGTCATAGAAGAAGAAATTTATAACGCTAGTTTTTACCGACGGCCAACATATATAAGGGAGGTATTGTGATCATACCGATTTTGACATTTCGAAATTTCGATGAATCTCCACGAACTGAGGTTCCTATATAACGTTTTGACTATTTTAAGCATGATTTCTGTCAGGCAGTGTGTCTGTCGGTCCGTGTACACGTGCAGAGCAAATTCGTCTAAAAGAATTTTTTTAACTTCATATTTAAGTTTTCTACATCAATGGAACGAGTTGATCAACTTTTGGTAAAAATCGGTTAACTAGAAATGGGAGTTTACTCGTACCGGTTTTAAGATTTTTGTGAATATTTCACAACAGAGTAATATTTCGAAAAAAATTATTTAACAAAAGTTGCTATACAAGCAATAACTAACAACTTTTATTTGAGACATTTTTTGATAAAGCAGCATAAATAAAACAAGCACTTTGTGATGGTGTCGGTCTTGTGGTGGCCACAGCTGATCTTTTTTCTTTAAGATTTAACGACACACTTGGAAAATTTTGCGACACACTTATGTGCCGGGGCACACTTTTTGGGAAACACTGATCTATGTGCTAAGAACTTTCATTTGAATGTTTTTTTTTTCAAAAATCTTTCTCAAAACGCATCGTGCTTATTTAACACGTTTTGCATGCATTATTTGTGGACTACTTTTTTTTCCAGATTTTTAGACCAACCTTTCTGGCTAATAGAGTAAAAGACAGATATTTTGTAAATATTTTTGACAAAAATTATATTTACCTAAATAAAAACAAGTACTTATATCTGTTCAAGTTTCCAATATGAATTTCCCTTTGATGCCACAATTAAATATTAAACAAATGAAAATAATTTTTTTGATAATACAAAAAGTTTGATACATTGTTGTTACTTTACTGAATACCTGTTAAATTTATCGTGTTTAATATGGAAGTTATTGAGGAATCTCTTGTTTGCCTAAGATATTTGTTTTTTTAAGTGTGCTTTATTTATTTTAGAATATATCTGCGTAATGTTTAATTATAATTTTTTGTGGAAAACATGACTGGAATAGTAATAAAGATTTGTTTAGTAAATTTTAGTAACTAGAATTTACACATTTGGGATTAAAAATGGCAATACTAATTCCAATATATGGAAGTGAATCGGGCACCGCAGGAAAAACAAGAGCTTTTATGCTGTAGAAATTTCAGTCTGTCAGTCCGTCAGTCCGTCAGTCCGTCAGTCCGTCAGTCCGTCAGTCCGTCAGTCCGTCAGTCCGTCAGTCCGTCAGTCCGTCAGTCCGTCAGTCCGTCAGTCCGTCAGTCCGTCAGTCCGTCAGTCCGTCAGTCCGTCAGTCCGTCAGTCCGTCAGTTCGTCAGTCCGTCAGTCCGTCAGTCCGTCAGTCCGTCAGTCCGTCAGTCCGTCAGTCCGTCAGTCCGTCAGTCCGTCAGTCCGTCAGTCCGTCAGTCCGTCAGTCCTTTAGTCCGTCAGACCGTCAGACCGTCAGTCCGTCAGTCCGTCAGTCCGTCAGTCCGTCCGTCCATCTGTCCGTCCATCTGTCCGTCCGTTTGTCCGACCGTCTGTCTGTCCGTCTGTCTGTCCGTCTGTCCATCCGTCTGTCCGTCCGTCCGCCTGTCCGCTCGTCTGTATGGCTGTCTGTCCGTCCGTCTGTCCGTCCATCTTTCCGTCCATCTTTCCGTCCGTCTGTCTATCTGTGATTCACGTAAAAACGACCAGATATATTTTCACGTAATTTGGTATGAGGATAGAGTAAATTCAGAATTCATGCATTGGTTATACGGCCTCTCAAAATTTTTATTCTAAAAAGGTGTGTCGGGTTTAAAACTGTTTACTAAAGAACTTCGAAAACCGAAGAGAACGACGGTATTTATCGAAATAAATATTAGAAAAAAAAAAAATGCACAAGGATAACGCACATGCCCAACAAGTATTCTTCTAACGATGCGGTGGTCCGTGACCTAATAAGGTTAAAAAATTGATTATAAAAATTAGAAAAACTATATTATATTGACTATTCTTGCAATATTTACTGTATTACTTTAACTGTAATAAATAAATTAAATTATGAAAACTTATTTTGTCTTTATTTAATTACTTTTTCGGGAAACAAATCATAAAATAAATCAAAATCATCTTCTTCAGTTTATCTATTGAACGACACAAAAGAATGATATTCAATAGATAAAGTGAAGAAGACATTTTTGACTATCGAAACTGATCTTTATTCGATCATTGTTTGATTTATTTTATGATCTATTTCCCAAAAAAGTAATTAAATAATAATATCATCAAGGTTGATATAGAATAATAATTTTTTCGTAACTTTTTGAAGAACCAACCTGGACAAAAAAAAAGGAGAATAATTTAGTTTGTTTAACATTTTTTTTTATATATTATAAATGAATGAAATACGTTTCATTGTCTTTTCCAGTAATATTTTTTCGAACTACTCACTGCTTTTAAAAATAATGATTTATTAAATCATTATTTTCTTTTATTAAATTGTAAATCAGTACAATCCATTTTAAAATTAACTTTTACTGGCAGTTCGGCCTTTATTAAACCAGTATTGCAACGATTTCTGGTGTTAGTCCAATGAGAAGACATCAAACTGAAGATCCTCTCAACAAATGCGTTTGAGCATGGGATACTGAGAATTTTGCCAACTAGTAGCAATAGGTTCTTATAACTATAGGAATTAGCTTCCAACTCACTAGCTTCAAAAATATCACTCCACATTTTGCCTACAGGCTTATTTATTATTATTTTTTTTTTTTTGATAATGACAGCTGTTTTTCGATAATGTCCTTTGCATCTATGAATTCATCATATAGGCTGTCCATCTCTAAAGCGTCTGTAATATTCAAACTCTTTGCGGCAGATTTTATATGATCATATGTTAAATTTGTTGTTTTTAAAGAAAATTGCCTATTGCACGGAAGTAATTTGAATTGACAGCATTTTGTTGAATTCTGTAGCAGTTTTTTCTCCAAAAAAAAAAAAGTATTTTTGTTTCGCCCTTCAAGTTTTTGACGTAACCCATAAATAACATCGAACAACTCAAGCGCGGTAAGATTGTACTGTTCTAAACTCCTTAAAGCCTATTCAAAAACTGGCAAACAATTTTGAAATAATAACATGTAAATTTCTACTGTATTCTTCTTCTCTATTTTCATCCATAATGTATTTCCAAATGAGAGTAGGACATTCGTCTTTTCCCATACTTTGAAAATAAGCTTTTACACCTGGCCAACATTTTTACATTTTATATATTGCTGGTAATTATGACAACCATCTTATAGGAACATGTCTAAGGAGTTTGTCTAGTTATATGAGGAATTGAGGATGAAAAATATTTAGGTTTTTAATAATATTATTTAATTTTTCTGAAAAGATTCCAAAACATTGTGTTATTGCTAAAACCGGGACATTTCTCGTTCCGGCACCAGCTTTCCAGGACGGGGGACTTTCAATACTCAAACTGGGACTGTCCCGGGAAAACCGGGACAGTTGGTCACCCTAGAACCAAGGCCATCCATATTTACGGTACTAAATTTTTGGAATTCAGTAATTGCCATCATAATATCATTTTGCCTCATAGAAAATAATCAGTGTACTTCACTGGGTAACTGAAACGTTCAGTACACATGTGTTATAGACACATAAGGAGACACGCGTGCACTGACACACACATACACGCACACACGCACATTCTATAAGTAGCAATAACGAGGAACTGTATCAATCTGATTGAATTATAAGGAAAGTTAATTAGCAAGCCATAGCCAGAGTTGCAGCAAGTACATACGATAGCAAGACGCAGGTATATATGATATGATTGCAAGTTTAGTTTTTTACACCATATAGATCTGAACACGCGAGTCGAGTCTTTCTAACCAGGAATGTTGACCACATATGGGTGGTTATAAACTATTAGTTCATATCTTGACATGTTACGTAAGATACACAAAAAATTTGTACATATTATACAGGGTGTTGCCATTACTTGTACTTCATTATGTTGAATTATGACCGTTTTGCTTTACTAATTTTTATACATATTTGGAATTACACAAATTCAATATTTATCAGGTATTAAGTCAGTAAGTGATACTAAAAGAAAAGGGAAGGTTGTTCTAATAAAATTATTAACAGGATCCTATACTGTACGCGTAAGAAAATCACTGTATTTGTAAATAATTCATTAAGGGTTACGACTTTAGAAAAAATAATACAATAGAATCAACAAATAATGTTTGATCTTTACATATATTATTGTTTGATTTTGATAAGTATAGCATAGTACAGTGATGGCGAACCTATGACATGCGTGTCACGGGTGACACGCCAAGACATTTTGGGTGACACGCATCGTTTACGGACGGACCTCAACGGTGTTTGTCAACTTGAGAGAATCTAGAAAGAAATCGTTTAGAGAATGAAAAAGAGTGCCACTATGTACAGGAAATTTGGAGGGCTTGGAACCGATTACCAGACGCTTTTAGCACTTTGAAAAATCTAATGACGGATTTATTCAAAATTTTTCCCTCTACGTACTTTTGTGAAACCTTATTTTACGCGTTAAATAATATTAAAATCAATAAAAGAAACCGACTTACAGATGAAGTTAGTAGCGCTTGCTTGGGCTTGAAGTGTATGAAATACCAACCTTCAATTGAAGATTTAGCAAATGCTAATCAGCAACAAAAAAGTCACTAATGAAGAGAATTATTTGTTTTAGCTTTTTTAACAAATAAATATATCAAAAATGTAACTATTTTTTTACTCGGGCTGCAAATATCATAAAATTATGGATATTTCTAGACGTGAGGTAATTAGTAACATTTTTTTGGCGTACAGCAACAAAGGCTATTTGCGCTTTTTTCAGCAAAACATTCCCCATTTTGTTACCTAATAAGTTTTTACAACAAATGTGCGTTCTTCAATGCAATATTGTCACGGGGTTAAGTCAAGAACGGAATCTTTCGGAATCTACAAAATTTATTAGACAGGATTAAATTACATCAGAATGTGTATAATTTGTAAAATGGCTGCTGGTGTTATCCGTCTAGAAGCTGATGTAAGTCTCGTTCTTGCCCCGGCTTCTCCAGGATCGGTCGAACCACCCCAGGTAGACAACACTCACATCTCGTCTTGGCGGCTTCAACAGCTGGGCTGGTCCTTGGTGCTCACAAGAATGACTACTACTTGACCACCAAGAATGAATAAACACGACTCTATTCCCTACGACCATTTTATAACTGATAACCAGGACACTATGACGTCATGTTCTACCTCAATTGTTTTAGAAACATTATTCATTTGTGTAATTGTTAGCAGCAATTAAAGACCATAGTCAGCACAATTGAATAATGTTTATCAACACATTAGAATGCAGTTCAACATTTATGCTGACAAACACGCAACACTCTGCACATTCTATAATTCCCAAAACCGTAAGTCAGCAACCTTGACCTACACAGCCTAAAGGCCGCTCAAGGAATTGAGACATAACAACACAATTATACCACAATTGTGACAATTCTATAATAACCAAGCCACAACTGATCGCAAAGTTTTTACTTGACTTCTTTCACTATAGTACAACATTCAATGTAGGTATAAATGGAGGCCAATTTAAATCGCAAGGTCAAATTTGGACACCCTAATATCAACGATAAGTTAGTAAATTTTAACGCATCCAAAATTTCTTCCATAACACTAAGTTATGACCTTAGGCCAATTTAATTGATGACATCTAATGAAGAATCATGAGCATAGACATAGTTTCCTCCATCTCATGTAAATTCTCCGTCTATGTAATGACAGAGATTTGTTACAATCATGTATTTGTTGCGTAACGCATGTCTGTGGAGCTGAAGCAGACAGTCACAGCTACTGTTTAATGACGTGAATCATTAAAATTATTAATTACACATAATATCTAAGTGGGTCTGAGTCTCACATAGACATCTCACTGTCATTGCTTGAACCTACATTAATGGCCATTATACTATATGCAGACATACTTACATACCATCAACTAAACAATACCCAAATACAACTCATTCCTTTTCATAAAAATGCTGTGAAATATTATTGTACTTTATGTAATAGCTTTGTCAATAGAATATTTGAATTTCTCTGCAATTTTAAGCAAAATGAATTGAGTGGTGTAATATAGAAATCGGATCTCTGCATTGTCTACAAATTATTTAAAGCTTTTCGAAATATATCGAAATATTAAACATGTATTTCCATTATTAAACTTCAAGATCTTTTAATTAAATTCTTCTCTAAATTATTTTTAAGATTGTATTTCTCTCTTCTTTGGCAATATTAGTCGTATCGACTTTTGGCCTCACTTACGTTACATCATGTCTTACAAAGTATCATGTCTTATCTTCTACCAATGCTATCAAAAACCAGAGACGGAAAACCCCGAAAATTTTTGAAGGGTTAGATTTCTAAGAAAAATTGGAATCTCAGTATTTGGGTTCGGCTTTTATTTCTTAATCTTATTTAAAAAAATAAGATTTTGTGTATAATAGTAATAAGAGTTGTGGAATTTAATTATGGATTTAAAAATTAAATACTTATTTACTAAAATTTAATTTTTATTTTGCTACTTGCTTTTTTTGTTAACGTTACTTTTTAATTTATTATTTCCCCCCCCCCCCACAACTAATTTCCATAATAAAATATTATACTTTTAGTTTCTAAAAAGTTTAATCAAAAAAGTAAAAAAGTTTACATGTATAAAGAAAAAATTCAGGTTACGTTCTGCGTCTGACAGCAAATGAGTTACAGGTATTCACCAACAGCGACGAGCTGAGATGAGTCAGGAGAGATTAAATAATATAACTTTTTTGTCGATGGCAAAAAAATTATCAGAATTTAGATTTCTTCATTATTAATGATTTTGCTCAATTAAACGCAAGAAAAAAGAACAAAATATTTGAAACAAGTAATTATAATTTGAAATATTGTTGTATGTATTTGTATATAGTGCCGCAATGATATATTTGGGGAAGTCAAATATTTAATTTTCAACCGCGGTCCAAAAATAAATAAATAAATGTATCTACTATCAAATAAATTTATTGTATATATGTATGGTATATTCTACATCTATATAATATCTCAGTAATAAAAAATCACTGAATAATGAACAAAAATCATAGAAAATGGACAAAAGATCATAAAAAAATTCATAAAAAAACCTCAAAAATAATAATTTATAAGCCTTTCGCGGACCACTAAAATTTTGCTAAGGACCACTAGTAGTTCGCGGACCACCGGTTGAGAAACACTGGTCTAGAACTTATGCTCTCCATAGGGCCCAATGCATTGTTCAATTTCAAAATAAAGCCAGAAAAACAAAATAATGTAAAATCGACAAGAATGTACTGATTATAAAATGCTATTACAAAAATTACTAAATTTGCTTCTTCATTTTCTATTTTTTTTTTCACGAGAACACGCACGCTCGCATTTTTAGCGAGTGGAAAAATTGAAAATGTAGGTAAACTATCAGAGGCAATTTTTTTTTCGTGATTTTTTTATCTCTCTACTTTTGGACATATAATTTAATGGAAGAAGGAGGTTGTACGGGTTGCGGACAGCAATGAAAACTAATCAAATCAGCTGACAAGTTTCGAATAAGTTTTATTCTTCATCGGAACTACAATAGGATAATTAATATAAGTGTATATATATATATATATAACAGTATGAATGAGAGTATAATGTATGCCACTGGCTGAACTTGTACCTAATAAATGTATTATTATTATTATTATTATTATTATTATTATAATGCAGAATGTAGAAACTGAGTAAGTATAACGTGAAATAAAATAAATAAATAAATAATTAATGCATAAGAAATATAAAATTATAAAATATAGACTTTAAAATATATAATTAAAATAAAATGAAAATACAAGTCAAAGAAATTGTAAAAATATAGAAATTATAAAATAAATGAATAAAATTAAATTATAAACGTTTTTTAAAAAATAAATTAAATAAGTCGATACAGATAAAATAAAATAAAATAAATACAAATAAATAGAATAAAATAAATAAACCATAAATACAATGTATGCGTACCTGATAAGAATATTAAAATACATAGACAGATGTGTAGGAGTGCATGTTGGAAATAATAAGTTAAAATTGATAAAAAAATAAATAAATAAATAAATAAATATAGTATAAAATGGAAAACTAGTCACAATATAAATAAATAAATTAAAATAAATAAAATACAATACTAGGAACATAAAAACACATTAAAAAACCGTGGAGCGTAAAAATTGTAGTGTACTAGACTGATATGTAAGATCGAATGAAAATGGTAAAAAACGATAAAAAACGTATGATGTGGCATGGGTTAAATCTTGTGTGAACGAGGTATAGGGATAATACATTAGGGTGAATGACCTGAGGACTATCCAAGGATGCAGAGAATATATTAGCGGATGAGTTTGAAATTAGCAGAGACGGCGGAAAGTAGCCATCTATGCATAGATGCTACTTTCATTTGACTTGTATTTTCATTTTATTTTAATTATATATTTTAAAGTCATTTTATAATTTTATATTTCTTATGCATTAATTATTTATTTATTTATTTTATTTCACGTTATACTTACTCAGTTTCTACATTCTGCATTATACATTATACTCTCATTCATACTGTTATATATATTTATTATTGTGTCACGACATTCTATTGTTATATACACTTATATTAATTATCCTATTGTAGTTCCGATGAAGAATAAAACTTATTCGAAACTTGTCAGCTGATTTGATTAGTTTTCATTGCTGTCCGCAACCTGTACAACATCCTTCTTCCATTAGTATCTACGGACACGAGTACTCCACACACATATAATTTAATTATCTACGATCAATTTCACTAGCTAGTATTTTCAGTTTACATACGAGACTTACTTACGATACCTTACTTCGATAGCGCAGGGTACCTCCCTTATTTTTTCGCTACAGAAATAAAAAATTGCGATTTGTGTATGTCTACGTTTTAAATCAATTAAAACCCAGTTGTTGTTTTTTTTTTTGTGGTGTAAAAAACATTATTTCGTTCTCGAAAGTCTGAGTACATGACATATCAGAATCATTGAGCAATAATCACTAGCTATAAGTCCGCTATCATTGACGATCTGAAGTAGCTATTGTCCATAAGAAGATCAGTGTCCAATAGCCAATGTCTCTACTGGGGCTTAAGATTCCTATTATAGATAAAATCAAATATAACGGACACTCATAAAACTAAGAAATACTCCATGATGAGATAGATAGAATGAGTAAAAAAGTATTTTGAAAATATTTGATCTTCCCAATTGTAAGCACAATGATTGAATAAAGTCAGTTAACAGTACGTGTAGCCCCCCCCCCTCAGATTGCAAGTTTCTTATATAAAACTAACGATCTGAAATAAAATTAGAAACAATATATACATCAAAATTCCAGTGAATTTTATTTGCCTAATATCTAGGATTTTATTAAGTAATTTTTTTTTACATATTTGTGGGTTTTAAATAATTTCTGTATACCTTATGTTTTGTGTAGGAATGTTCATACAATAGGTACGTTTATTTTTACGTCACCTTATTTCGACATGATTGTGTATAGTTCAGAACTTTCTTCGAAAAATTCTATACTTGTTGATAATGAAATACCACTTGGTACACGTGTTCTTGACGTAAATTAAACTATTTTTGAAGAACCATTTTGAGTACCGTTGCAGATTTACAATGGCGAGCTCACGGGTTTGAACCCTCCCCCCAATAAGCACTAACGACTTTACATGGCCAGCTTACATATTTTCATGAAAATTTTGAATATTTTAAGGTGTTTCTTATAAAAAAAGAGCCAAAGAATAAATCCTATGTGCGCGCCTCACAACTATAAGTAATTTTCACAATAAAACAAAATATTTAAAAATATACTTGTAGAATGGCATTTTAGCTACAATTTACTGCGTTGTACGCAAATATGCGTCAATTGGTTTATAAGATATACAAGTACATGACAATCTTTTTTACAATTATGAATATCCTATTAGATAGATAAAAAGTCGCTGCAAATTTGGATGTACAGATTGTTAGTAATTTTATTTCATATTGTGTTTTGTGCCATGAGTGCAAAAAGAAATTACATAATGATTGGCTATGGAAAAATAAAATAATGTCTACTGCAAGCTTTATATAACAATATAAACTTATGACAACAACAACAGTGATGACAGTTAATTAATTCTAAAGCTTACTATTGATATTACTTTTATTTTCCATAGCCAACAATTATGTAATTTCTTTTTGAACTCATGCTATAAGTAACTAGTGAGAACTGCACCGTTGTGTCACCCTTAAAAAATCCCTCTCGACATTATTTGTTTTCTTTTTCTGTTTTACTTTTTAGAACCGTTCGATATATTCAAAACTCAACAAAATCGTTAATAGACTTCTAATTTTTATAATAAAAATTTTATAAATGTAAATTTGATGTTTAAAAATCCATTGATATTGAAATATATTTTGAACAACAAAACATATTATTCCGGTTCATATCAATGTTCGTTACTCTGAATCTTTCAGATTTTTAAACCAACACCTCTCGGAAATATGCCAAAACTTTTTGTCCCTTCTCTATCTTGTAGAAGGGCTAGATTAAAAAAAAAAAGCAAGTAACTTTTTTCAACAATAAAATTTTATTTCTTAATCCATTCATCAATAGCTTTTATTTGTGAGTACTAATTGTACTCTTGGGATAACCTTATGCAAAGTTTTTATTTATTTTTTATGATAAAGGTAACAATCTGGCATCCCTTTCCAATTACTTACTATTACAAGTGTATGTGGTCATTTATCGGACAATAACGCCTAAAACACCTAAAAGAACAAACAAATGACAGAGATAAAACAATAATTATAGTCGTAATTAAGCAAAACAATAATTAATACTGCTTGAAAAATTGCTTATCTTAATTTTAGAACTTTTGTCTCTATAAGAGTTTATTAGCAGCTTTAAATCAAGTTAAGTATTGACACATCTTCAATAAAACATAAATTATTAGCAATTATAAACCTTCAAATCCACCCCAATAATTACAGAGCGATAATTAAATGTTTTTGCAAAAAATAATTAAAATATTTCGTAAAGTAACCAATAAATAACTGGACATAAATCACAGTGTGTCAGTGACCGATGCTGCAGTAATTAAATACCAAGTACGCAGTAATTGCAGTTTCTCTTTCAACATCGTCATAGTTTTGATCTAAGCAGGTCAGCAACTGTCCAGTTCTCTGTCATACTAACAGATCTAAACATCAACTGTAATTTAACGAGCGTTAATGAACAAACGACTAATACAAATTTTATGCACTATATTGATACTTAATATGTACTATTTATACTAGTGTTTCTAAATCAGCCGTATGAGAAGAACAAATTTCTTCTAAATGAAAAAATATGAACGGTCCAATTTATAATACGTACTTTGATATTGCTAGACCGCAAAAGTTTATTTAACTTTTTACCGGTTCGCGAAAAATTATTTGAGTTTTCACCGGTCCACGATGGAAAAATAGTTGAGAAACAATGTACTAGATCAGGGATCGGCAAACTATAGATCATGATCGACCGATCTTTAAATGCTTTTATTTGTATTAGAAATTTATTTTCTACTATAATTTAGAAGAACATTTTATTCCTTATTTTGTAATAATCATACCAAGGCCGATGCCAGGGGGGGTTCTGGGCGTTCGACCCCCCCTCCCCCGAAATAATAGAAGCGCATTTTTGTTTTACTTATCAGTTAAAAAAATTAGGTTTTTTTCTGCTCATCAGTTTAAAAAGTAATCTTAAATAAAATCTATTTTATATTCACTCCCATAAACATTATCTGAACCGAAATAAACCGATATTTTTTTTCGTTTCAGCTCCGGTTTTCGTGCCGACAAAAATAACGGTTTTTTTCGGTTTTTGGTTTTCAGTTTTCGGTTCAGTTCCGGTTCGAAACCTTGGCTAGAAGCCCGATTCAATCGTTAAAAATTACTATATTTCAAAATCTAGTTCCGTTTAAACGTTTGGAATAGACTAAAAATTTGTTTTTATTATTGTACTCCCGTAATTTTAACTAAACAAAATTGAAAATATTGAGTTGTGGTGAGAGTAAATTTTCGAAAAACTGAAATCTGTAAAAATTAATATAAATAGAATTTTTCTATTTTTTGCAGTGAATTATTTAATAAATCCGTATACCATACGTTATTCGTGTATTTTTTTCATTTAAAAAAAAATACAATATAAAAAAATAATGGTCGATCTTCAAAGATAGTCGATCTTATAGTATAAAATTACTGCCGACCTCTGTACTAGACTATCCATGAGAATAGAGATACGCTGACATATATAGTGATTGAGGAAACGAAAGTTTAAAAGACAAAAATAGAAGCAGTCAAAAGGGCTTAAGATATGAAGAAAATATAACTAGATACCCAGAGAAACAGTTACTATGTAAATACTGGTAGGAAATAGAAAAAAGAGAGAAAGCGGAAGGTAAAGAGGAAAAATTAACCAATATGGGTAATATTCAATTGAAGCAGTAAGAAAGAACAAATTAAATGGACAAGGAATGTAAGAAATAGTAGATAGAATGAAAGACATATGATATTAAGAACTAGACATTAGCCGACCGGCGTAGCGTAATGGTAAAACAAGTGCCCTGCGGTTTCGGGTTCGAATCTCCTTCAGGCATGGAATTTTCAAAAATTACAACTGCCCTGGCTAATTGCCAAAGTGACAAAGGTCAAAAAAAAAAATAGTAAATAAACATTAAAATACAGGAATCAAGATACAATAGCAAATTTTAAAAAACTTGCAACGGCCACAATATCTCAAGGATATTTGAAGAATGGGGAAAAAGAAGGTGATCACGCTTCAGGTATGGTAACGCAAAGTGAGAAAATGCATTTTGAATGAAGAATAAACATTTTCAGGATGAGTAGAGAAGAAAGGCAATTGAGCACATACTGGACGAATGCGGAAATATAACAAACAGGGAAGGAACAAGAGAGGAGATCTTGAGCAAAAGTAGAGGAGGTTATGAATGAATGAAGGATTTAAAAGCAACAATGAAGGATATTAAGAAATATGAAAACAACAGAACAAAAAATTAGAAAAATCTAGGTAATCAAGAAATTGGTAAACAGATCTGAAATTAATTATTTTATATATATGTTTAAGGGTATTATGTATTGAAATATAGTAATAATAAATAAAAAGTAATAGAAATTTTAAAATAAAATAAATTTAATATTCGCTATCCATGTGGATAAATCAATCTTACTAAAGACACTTTAGGCACCTAACTATAGGGTTGTACATCGAAGGCAAAACATCGATGTTTAACATCGATGCTAACATCGGCGTTTACTATCGATGTTGAAAAAACATCGAAGGAAAAACATCAATGTATCGGAAACATCGATGTTTTATTCATATTAAAAAAAGCTATTTATTTATATTATATAGATTTTATTTAATAATGTAAAGATAAAATACGAAAAAAGTAACACATAATACACGAAATGCATTTATTTGATTTTGAAATATAAATATTCCTTTTTAATAGTAATTAATTTCACATTAATATTATTATACCCAATATAATAATCCTAATTTGTACCTACAGTCTATTCCAAACGATTAGGCGGAACTAACCGATATTTTCATTTTTGTAATTTGTCATTAGATATTTTTTTATATATTGAAGTTGACTTTTCCTGAACAAAATGATCAAAAGCTTCAATCAATCGGTAAAAGTAACTAGAATTGAAAATCTAGTTCCGCCTAAACCAAAGGAATAGACCTTACTATTTTCACATTTCTAAAATGAAATATTGGATTTTATTACAATACTTTATTAATTTTATATTATTTAACATAAAAATAACACTGTCATACACAATTATTTTTATACTTTTTTAAGTTGAAATAAAGTCTGTTCCTTTGGTTTAGGCGGAACTAGATTTTCAATTTTAGTTACTTTTAACGATTAATTGAAGCTTTCGATCATTTTGTTCAGGAAAAGCCAACTTCAATATATAAAAAAATAGCTAATGACAACTTACAAAAATCCAGGGATTGGAGGAATAACAACTGGGAAAGTGTCAACAAGACTCAAAAAGAAAAAGTGTGTTGGCGTCGTTGGTCGTTCGCATTGTTTGCAAAAATTAGAAGTTTCTTCTTATTTTTTCGTATTCTGCTAACTGCTAAGAAGAATAAGAACTAACACTATTAGTATTGTTATATCACAATAGATAGCGCTTATATTTTGTGTATTAATTTTAATAAAAATTAAATATTTAAGATTCCAGCGCCTCTAGCGGTAGTTTATGAATTTCAAAGTTTAAATATCGACATCGGTAGTAGACATCGATGTTTTATCGATACTATCGCCAGCTGACCATCAATGATAAAAATGTTTTTCAAACAAACATCGATGTTTTCGATACATCGATGTTTTCTTCCCATCCATACCTAACTAGGAACGACGTCCGTTGAAATAATGATAATAATAGGCAAATTTGATGGTAGGTATGCAAGAGAAAGAACCCGTAACCAATGGATTGATTTTAAAGCGACCATTGGTTATACGACTTGGTCTTTAGAGGGTCAGTCTAAATTTCCCTCAGAGGAACACCAATTAATGAAGTCTCAATATTAAAATCACGGCTGTAATAAATAATATTAATATTTCAATTCTAGCCATGTCCGTTCTGAATGTTAGCTATCAACATGGCAATTTGTACCTGTTTCGCTATTGCCCAAAATAGTTTTTAAGATTAAGAAAAAAGTAGATCTTTCCTTCAAATTTTTTATTTTTATACTAGATGTACATTTCGTTCACCACGTGAACATTATCAATAGATTAAATATTACAAAACTATTACAATATTTATACATAGTTAGGTAAGATCAGAGATGTGAATGGGGGTGAATTAGGGTATTTGAACATTTACGATTATTGTAGGTGATGGTTATGAATTGGAGAATTTTTATAATTAGGTTGTTGGGATTATCTCTAAAAGCGGGTTTTGTAAAGGACTTAAGTCGGTGTTAATTAGAATTTTGGAATTTTTCTTCATTTCTATTGCCTCTATCATGTTTAAGTTATATGAATTACTTTCTTTAAGTAACGAAATTGCGTCTATGTCATGTCCTGTTTTCATTTTATGAAATGCTAACGATGATCTATTAATATCTAAATTTTTAATGTAATTTTTATGTTCCTTAAATCTAGTTTCTAAATTTCTTTGCGTTTGTCCTATATATATTTTGTTACATTTTTTACAGTTAATTTTATATACACCTGATTTTTGAAGATTTTGAATTTAGTCTAAGTAACTTCCTAGTAGGGCTGTAGTTTTTGTAGGGTTGTAAAATGCTGTAATTATATTGTGTTTAGAAAAAATATTTTTGAATTTGTGGTATATGTAGGGATGATATAATATTCTTACGTATTTAGCTGAGTTTTTTTGGGTGGACATATTACATAAGGAGGTGGATTGTTTTATTTTGTTTTTTAAATTGTGTTTATGATGTAATTTATTAATAAGACTCTTATTGCATCCGCTAATTTCTGCAGTGTGGATTATTTTTTTAAATTTAATGTTATATTTTTCTTTGATAAAGGTACATTTATAAGTCTGTGTATTAAACTATGGAAAGCGGCGTGTTTATGGTTGGTAGGATTCATGGAGGTATTGTTTATGTGAATATCTGAATGTGTTGTTTTTCGATAAATGTCAAATTCTATTTTTTGTCCGTTTTTAATTATAAGAAGGTCTAAAAATGGTAGTCTATTGTCTATTTCTAATTCAAATGTAAATTTTAATGAAGGGTAAATATTGTTAATATAATTAATGAAAGAATCTAGATTAAAGGTATCATCTATTATAGCAAATATATCATCTACGTTACGCCACCATACCGTAGGGAACGTGTCTTTTATTGATAAGTTTATTGATAAGGATTTTATTTTATTTTCTACGTGATTTAAGAAGATGTTGGCTAGGAATGGAGACAGTGGATTTCCCATAGCGGTTCCAAATGTTTGAGAATAGAATTTACCATTGAAAATGAAAGCGGTTTGGTCCATGCATAATTTTGTTAATTTCATGTATTGTTCAGTTTTTTCAATAGAAACGTTATTTCGTAGTAAAACATTTTTTAAAATCTGTCACTTGGAAACAAAGACGTTACGTCAAATGATATTAATTTCGATTTTTCTTTTAGTTTTAAATCTTTAATTTTTTCAATTAATTGTAAAGAACTTTTTATGCAAAAATCATTTTCTAGTTTAATTTTAATTTTATAAAACTGAAGATGACTTTTCCAAAATCATTTGTCCCTTCGGTTTTTTCCTGTACAATATCGTATAGGATATGATACTTGTGTTGATTCCTTATCACATTCCCAAGCTACTTTAGTTTCCATTTGTTTATGGTCTGCATGATCTCTGGTTGGCACTAACTCTCCTGATAACTTTGCTTACATAATCCTTTAGCATTTGTTACCGTTTGGTGTCTGGCTTTGTTGGAGTTTGAATTTCTTCTAATGTTCGTGATTTTTTCCACAACTCCTTACATTTATTTCTGTCGTTTGTCAAGGTTTAATCGTTCCAATCTATTCCTCTTTTTTCAACCGAAAATTTTCATTTTTCGGTTCTTCGCTTATGCTTTCCTGTACCTTTTCTACAAAATTTGCTAGAAGATTTTGTTGTTTCATCGAAGTTGTGTCTGCATGGTGAAAATATAACTATCGACATATCTGTATCTCTCCTGGGTCTCACTTGACCAGTATCCATAGCAAACTCCTTACTTAATTGCAATATTACAGTTAATAGATCACTATTATGTCATCTGTAATATTCGCGATACGATTTTATAATGTATGATAATAATATTCCGGCAGTGACGCGATCGAAAGAGTATCGTAAAAAGTTTAATAATTTAATGTTCCGGAATGTCGAACCCATAAAATTTTCGTATTCAGTGGCGTAACAAATATTGAAAAATTTAAGTGATTTTATTAAATGCTCACGACTGATGGAAAGAAATTTGCATAACAAATATTAGAAATTTTAGTATAAGGAACTTTTATGGAAACCTGCCATCAAGAATATGTCTAGATTATATCAGTAACATTACAAGTTGAAATGATTCGCAACGAATATCAGAATTACTAAATAGGTTTTAGAGCATTAAGTAGGGCCCCCGTGTGGATGTAAGTCATCCATGTGTAAACATTCATACGAAAATCCTCTACCCGAATCGAATCCAAATATCACCTGTGTGTATACGTTTACAAGATTATCCTGTATTCTACTAGTGTCGACTCCAAATGCCACCCATTCTTTGAGTCTCCCCCCTTGTGTGATGAGCCCCTGAACATCCACACACTATGAAGATTTGCTTATCAGAGAAACTGATCTATTAGACCAGAGATTTTCAACCATCTTCAATGGACGGCACACCAAACAGTATGTTAAATTTGTTTGCCACCAGTTCTTTTATGAGAAATTTAACTATAAAATGTGTTTTCAGATTGAATTTAAATAATTGTACAATAAACTGCATTCTAAGTATTGTGCAACTTTCAAAAATACTCTTACCAATGATTTTTAATGGATTTCTCTTTGGTTTTAATGCTAAATTAATCATTAGCAGCACACTAGTGGACTTTAACGGCACACCGGTTGAAAATAACTTTTTAGACAATTATAAAAGTTCATATTAACGTAATGTCGGATTGAACATCAATAATGAAAAAAATGTAAAGTGAAGTGATGCGAAGCATGAAGTTTTATTTCATATCCTCTAATACCATTTCTGATTTTATTTCTCATTCTTAAAAACACAAAAAAAAAAACAATATTTTGGAAAAAAAAAATTAACTAGCTTTTCTGAATTAATCCTTCACAAAGATGTAAAGAATTTTCATTTGATACCTAGCATTGAATAAAAAATAATAATTATTATAATTCTAATTTTGAACAATACAAAAAAATCAATAATTTTTGAAAAAATGATCTGATAATTTCGAGCATAATATTCCGACTTACATAATTGTAGATTATATTGATTTTCTGAATTTTTAAACCTCTTTTCAAAATAGAACTGGAGATACATTTTTTTGTCGTGATTCTTGCAGAAAGTGCGACAAAAATACTGGATTAACTTCCCGCTAGTAATTCATATTTAAAGACTTTTCATTTAAAGGCCTATATATATTTTTTTAAATACAATATATAAATTAGAACAAATTACAAAAAAAAATGTGCATTTCCCCAATTTTTTTCATAATTTTATAGTAGCCCTTCTGGGAAATAGGGTGGGGGACAGATATTATTTTTACTTGCCCGACCTTAATATATAAGGGGCAAGTATTGTAATCGCGAAAATTTTCGATGTCGAGATTTTGACTGATGACCACGTTTCATGGTCCAGGGAATCGTGCAGAAAGTGCCGTCCGTATGTGTGTGTGTCTGTATGTGTGTCTGTGTGTGTGATTGTGTGTGTGTCTGTGTGTGTGTATACACGATAACTCAAGAACGGTTTAACTTAGAGAGTTTGTTCTGGTACTAAAAAATTCTCCTGTTAAGGGGGGGGTATGGTCAGAGCACCACATTTTATACCCATTTTCAAGATTTTTTTTTAGAAAACTGTTAATAGTAACTTGATTGGGATAATACCTACAGTAAAGAACAACCTTTGAAGAGTATCCAAAAAAAATTTTATTGAAAAATATCGAAAATTAAGCTCGTGACATGAATTTGAAATTTTCGTTCAGGACAGCGTTACCTCAAGAAACTCAGAAACTAACGAAATATTTTTGGTTTTTTTGTTTTAGATGATCCAGTCATTAGTTATGTGTCTCACCGCAAATCAACTCTTTGTCCTGAACGAAAATTTCAAATTCATGTCACGAGCTTAATTTTCGATATTTTTCAATAAAAATTTTTTTGGATACTCTTCAAAGGTTGTTATTTACTGTAGGTATTATCCCAATCAAGTTACTATTAACAGTTTTCTAAAAAAAAATCTTGAAAATGGGTATAAAATGTGCTGCTCTGACCATACCCCCCCCCCTTAATTCGGAAGAACCTTATTGTTTTTTATGCAAATCCGAAACCGGAAACGAAAGTTATTAAACTTTAAAATTTAAAAATATTCGTATCTAGTAAACCAAGCCTTGGATAAAAATTTGTATAGAACATAATTTGATGTATTTTTGAAGATTTACCTAAAAAAAATTTAAATTAAAAAAAAAAAAATTTTTTTTGTTAATTTTTTTTTTTTTTATGGGAGAGCAAGTCTAGCGGAGGTCTCTCTCACTGGTTTATATCCATTTTTTGAAAAATTTGAACCAAAATAATTCAATTAAAAAAGTTTTTGAAAAATGTAAGTATTTGTGGACATATTTTGCGAGTGATATATTTTTGTGAAGTCTCAGTAGTTTTGGGAGCTGTATACCCATGTTAAATTTCCATTCTCTTTTCAATTCAGCCGTTTGGCCACAATTTCTAAGGTAGAAACAGACCGACAGACATATGGGCGACGGAATAATTGTTTACTGGTTATACTTACAAAACCCTAAAAAATTAACCAATTTCATCATCAGTAGACACAGTCATGAAAAGAGGATCAGCAGGAAAATGGTTAAACTTTTGAGTATATGATCGAGCACACAGTATTTGAAAACACAGTACTACACCGTATCTTTCGTCCCATTCAAATAACTGGTAAGTTTAACCCCTACAGATTATAAGTCTTATACAAAACTAGCAATCTGAAATAAAATTATAAACAATCTATACATCAAAATATGCAACGAATTTATCTGTCTAATAAGTATTTTGAATCGCAAAAATATATTAAATTCTATCGCCTATAATAGATATTAGACAACAATATTCTGGAATTTTTAAAATATATTTGTAGGTTTCAAATAACTTTTATATTTTTATAGTTTTGTTTAGAATAGGGGATACGCATAAAATTTATATTTCCTTAAAACTATATTTTTTTGATATGTTAATGTTAGTTATGTCATCTAACACAACAAAAATCACATTTTAATTAATATTATAGCCAAATTTTTTAATTAAAATATTGTAAATTTGAAATAAGCCGACCACGCCGCGAAGGTTGCCGAGTAAATACGACTGAGACTGCTGCGGTTTGACGTCACAGATACAGACTAAACATAATCTTTACGTGTGTATATTGTATTGTTCGAGAGTTTTGTATTTGTTTTTAAACAATTTTTCACGCATTTATTATTAAAATAATTTATAAAATATATGTACTCACATTAAAATGGTCTCCACAAACATAAAGTATACTTTTTACTGAAATATCGGTTTTATTTCGCCTCATAGCTTTCAACCACAAATTTCGCCTTTTCTGTTGTTTTTCGCCATCAGGTAATGATATAAATTGTTTTTTTGGATTTCTAATTGAACTCTTTGTGTACATCGGTACTAAACAATATTTTTGACTATGTTTCGAAGTACTGGAGCCTGGATCTTCCATATTTTATATATTTTAATATAAAATTTAATTCGGTAAACATGTATAAATTGTTTTTATAGAATTAAACTTTATTTTAATTAAAATCACTCTAACTATACATAACCCAGGCTGTACGCAGTACACTTAGTTGGGGTATGAAGTCACACGTCGTTTTCGCGCGCTACATACATTTATAATTTTTTTAAGCCTTCAAATTAAAAAAAAAAAAAAAATGCAAAACTGTTTTTTATGTTTATATGCAACAAAAGGAATATAATAAAAAAAAATTAAAAAATCATGCCAATCCCCTATTGTTCAAATAATAGGTGGGTACGTCAACATTTTCTTTTGACATGATTGTTCAGAAACTTCGTCGAAAAATATTATACTTGATGTATCATCATTCCATCATCATGGAGAGCCACTTAATACACATGTTTTTTACAAAAATTAAATCATTTTAACCCGCAATACCTAGTACTGAGTACCGGGACATATTCAAGATATAGGCAAAAATAGAACACCAAGTAAAATAACTATAAGCATTTTTTACAATAGAAAAAAATAGATAAAAACATATTTGCAGAATGAAGCTTTAGTTACAATTTGCTACATTTTGTTTATTTACAGTTACATAGTTTTGCACAACAGTTACATAGTTTTACATACTTTGTTTACAATTAAAAAGACCCCATTAGATAGATAAAACATTGTTGAAAATTTTGACCAATAGATTGTTATTAATTTTATTTCAGATTGGCAGTTTTAAATAAGAAAATTATACTATTGTGCCTCCCCTTAACGGTAAACAGAAACTTTAAAAAAAATGAAAATATTCGAGTACCATATTTAAAGGTAGAATCATTTTAGGTATTTTTCCAAAGTAACATTAATCATACATCAAAATATATCCTAGTTAGTGTCTAACGCCAATCTGTCAATCTAGAAATCTGTCACAGCGACAGTTGGTCTTAAGCAGTCACAAAAACTTTATTTACAAATTCTTCAATAAGGTGTGACCAATAAACAGTTACATAAATTTTTTCTGATTGTGTAATGCCTGAAGTTAAAAAATTACCTTGCACACAAACAGACTATGACATATTTTTATTAATTAGATAAGGGAGATATTAATTAGTGTGAAACAGAAATATTTATGCAGATTAGTATAAGTCTTAACCTAGAGAAGGAGTTAAAAATTACTCCAATTAATACTAGTTTTCATCTGTCACATTTTTTAGAACAGGTCATTCATAATCTTTATATAACATATTTTAAAAATGTTATTATTTATAAATAGAGAAGAGAGTTGTATCTGCATAATAATGTAGTTTGATGCTGTCGTTTAAAAATTAGTTTATAGGTGGGAGCACAGGAATGCCATCTAGCTATGCACTGCTAAATGTTTAGTACATTCAAATTAATAATCTAGAAAGTAATCTACTCAGTTAAATTAAATACTTTGATAAAAATATTGATCAAAATTGATATGAAGTATGAAGTAAACAGGATTTTTATTTTCTTGAGTTGTTACGAGGTCACTTTTTAACGATTAAGGGCCGGTTTCTGAAAGCTTAGTTAACTATAACCAAATAGTTTGGGTTTGGGAAAACGGTTACTATGGTTACTTATGAGATTGTTATATTGTGACCGTAGTTGACCATTTGCTTATAGTTTACTAAGCTTTCAGAATATGGCCCTTAATGAGCCTTTTATTCAACAAAATTTTCTAAAGCTTTATTTAAACGTTAAAAATTACTAGGTTTCAAAATCTAGTTCCGCTAAAACCAAAGAACCAGACTATATCTAGCAAGTGACAACAAATTGTGGGTACATACTAAAAATCATAAAATTCGAGAACTTTTAAAATATAATCCACGTGTTTCCTTCTAGAGACTTACAAGCGTACTTAATACCGAGATGTATGCGCATCAAGACAGCCACCCAGTTCTCCAGTTAGTCAACCAAATATTGTTTGCAAAAAATTAGTTAATTTTTCAAAAAAATATTATAACCAAATTTCAAGTTGTACTACTCCGATTTACATTAATGTGCATTATTCAGAATTTTTTCAGACTTTTAGATTAACCCACTGCGTTAAAAGGTGTGGGACAAAAGTTTCTTTTAGCACATTTTTGGCAAAAATCTTGTTTAAATAAAGATATTTAAAAAAGCTACTCTTAGTTCCTTAATCTATATCTTGAGAGCATTCTTTTGATAACACACAATATTTTTTTTAAAATAATTCAAAAAATTCAAAAAATTCGATATTTTTCGAAAAATTAATCTGATCAAAAATTTCTGTAGAACTATTCTCGGCAATGTACATTGTTGAGATTATTTTTTTCAGATTTTTAGACCAACTGCTATGGGTAATAGGGTGGGAAACAAGAGTAATGACACAATTTGTTGAAAGCACATAAAAAAATAAATAAATAAAAAAATACAGAAATAAAAATTTGGTGGCCTATTTACGCATTAAGAAGTTACATTTGATACCTCTCTCAAGTTTTTAAAAACACGTGTTTATTTTTTCTTTGAACACTTATTTAATTATATTTGTGTAGAGATGTTTTTTGTTTTTGAACTCTCATTACAGTGGGGGATTTTCTTTTTGACATATTTTTGGCGGAAATCGCGTGGATATATTTTTATTTTCAAAAATAACATTTTGCTAGATACTTCATTTTTAAAAGCTTTCATTTGATATTATCTTCTAAATAAATTTTTAAAGAATATGTTTAAAATATGTATTTTTTTAGTGAAATTTTATTTCGAATTCTCAATATTTTTATACATGTCAGTCAAAGAACTGTATGTTAGAGTGGTTTGACTTTTTGGTACTTATCTCAATTTTTTTTAATTAACATAGAGCCAATAGATAAATTCATAGAAAATAGACAACTAAGCTTGTGGGGATATATGCAAAGACTGCAAGACACAAAAAATGTGAAACAAATCTGTGAAACAAGAACATACGAAAAGAAGAAAGTAAGAAGATCAAGAAACACATGGGATAAAATATTAAAAGAGATGATAGAAGAGAGAGGAAAACCGACTACGGAAGCCAAAAAATTGCAAGGAATAAAAAAGAATGGGCTTACTTCGTATATAAATCTGTAACACCATAAAACAAAGAAAAGAAGAGAGAAAAAATGCAGCCTACACCATATATGAAGGTTTTTAGATACATATACATGTATATCACTATTTTTAGTCTATACCCCGATGTGCCCAAAATGGATTTTCGAGACTATTGTGTGTCTTCAATACTAGATCTTCAAATACAGTGTATATTTATGTTACGGCCAATGATCATTTGGCGGGCAATGTTAACAACGACCGACCAATGACAGGTTTGGTCAAGTAAAATGGACCATAACGTCTTTAACCGGCCAATGACGGCATTGGCACGGTATATTGGGAAATGTTGCTATTACAACATTACATGACAGATAACTATGACCAAATTTTTCACAAACTTTTGAATTCTACTGCCCTACATTTTTATTAACTATACCTAACGTTACTACCTAGTTTTTAGTTACACAGTACTTTATTTTCCCTCACTTTAGCGCTTTAAATTAGTGTAATAAACTCCAGTAAAATCAATTTAAGTTAGACATTGTAATAAAATTTGTTATTAATTAAAATAAATGTTTGAGACTTTTTTTGTTTTTTACACTAACTCATTTAAGCTTCGAGCCTTCCGGTTGTTTTAGGTTTTTACTAACTATGGTAAACCTAACCTAATTACCTAGTTTTTACGTACACAATACTTTATTTATGCCTGTCACTGTCCGGAAAATATTACATTGGTCACCGAAAATGGTAATGTAAACGTGAATGGCCGAACGATGTCGAGTTTGGCCATTCATTTCGGGAAATTATGGTTTGGCCGGTCAATGTCGTCTTTATCCGATTACCGTCATTGATCGTAACATATACATTAGTTATCGCATACAAATAAATCACAATAAAATGTTAACATTACTCAAAAGTCGTTGGGAAAATCATATTCTTTTGTAGCTGCTTAGCAGCAAGCCCTTATCAGTTGCTGTTGATGAGGGCTGCCTCGCAAATCGCAATGTTATATCCAGAATTTAATATAAAAATACACTATTTGAAGGAAAGTTTGAGTGTCATTATTTAATAAACAGTGACTAATCAATTTTTTTCAAACTGTTGTCCAGTAAATTGGGTTTGGTTTTGGGCACCTGCCCCAAGAAGTCAAATATTGTCAAACTTCCTCGAATTTATAGACGAAATATTTTCCTGAAACTTGTACCTAGATATCATTTCGTTCTTACTATTACAACATACACTTTTATTGAAAACTTCCTTTCAACAAACAGTCAATAATTACTTAATAAATACTTTCTTCAAAATAATTCGGAAATAATAAACCATCAAATAGCAATATTAAATGGGTCAAACAAAATTACATATCCAACCATTTAATGTGTGTTTATAAACTATAAATCATCTTTGGAATAATTTCCGTGTAGCAACACTATCCGTCTACTCTGTATCAAGGTTATGCTATTACAAAAGTTTAAAAAAACTAGATATATGTTCATCTACGTTAGTACACCTGTAATTATGACTTTATAGTGTTTAAATGTTCTGTTATTAAAATTACTAATTGTAAATTAAACCAGACAACCTTATATTTATATAGAAGCAATTTAAGTAGCTTTCAAATTTGTAACTGTCTTATTTTGACGCGCAGAGATTATTAGACTTACATGGAATGTTAATAATGATTGGACCGGTAAATGAAAATGAAATTCCAAAGTTGGTGGTCCAAATATGATACAGATGTTTACAGTAGGCACGTGATCAGGACGACGGAGGACAAAATGATAAAGAGGATTTGGAAACAAAGACTGCTTATTTCTTACCAGCTTCGCAAATATCCCAAGAAATGGAGGGATCGATTGACAGAAGTTCAGTGAGTTAAGGCCTTTTGGACCAAATGTAAAGCCCCGTGCAGATTATTTTTGTGACGCCTTATAAAACTATACTTGCAACAGAAATGCATTGTAATACATTTACGATGCTTCTAAATCAGTGTTTCTTAAGCGCCGGTCTACAAAAATTTTGAAAACATATACTTATTTAATAGAGCTATATTTTTGTAAAATAATTTAAAGCCAGTAGAACTTGTACATAATATTAGGTGTATCGGAAAGTTTTTTTGTTTTTATTATTAGTGCAGTATGCGAACTAGTCACGACTTATTCGCTGAATTAAACAGACGTCTTTTGCGTTTTGATTAAACTCTGTAATCTTGAGTACCTAATTATTGTCTTCGTTTCATTTTAAACCCTTGCATTTTAAAATGGCGGAGGAATTTTCATCGAAACATTTTTTATTCTGTTTAATGTTGTATGAGTACAAAAAAAAATCTGCTACAGTTGCTACATAAAACATTTGCACTGTTTATGGTGATAAACTAAGTGTACGCACATGTCAACAGTGGTTTAAAAAGTTTAAATCAGGAAATTTATGCTTGGATGATGAACTTCGATCTGGAAGGCCCTATAAAGGAATAATTTATTATGAGATGTTAAAACCGGGACAAAGTGTTAATTCTGGTCTTTACTGTGAACAATTGGATCAACTGAATCAGAACTTGACCAGAAATCGGCCAGAAATTGCGAATAGAAGAGGAGTTCTTCAAGGCGACAATGCCTGACCTCATCATCAAAAAAAGACACGTGAAAAAATTTCAGAGCTTAATTGGGAGGTTCTATCACACCCACCCTACTCACCAGACATTTCACCCTCCGACATAACTTATTTCGGTCACTGGAACACTTTTTAAGAAACAAGACACAGAGATATGAACCATGTTAAAATGAGCCTTGAACAATTTTTTCCTCCAAAAATCAGGAATTTTATAAATCTCTAATATTTTCTCTTATTGAGTTGAGTTGTTGAAAAAAACAAAAAACAATTGTCAGTAGTGAAAAATTATCATGGGGTATCCAATGAATCTTCCATGGATATGGAAGCATAGATTAGGAATGGGTAGAAATTTTTAAAAAACTTTTTTTATTACGATTTTTTTCAAAATGGTTCCAAAATAATCGAAATCCTATTATTGGAGGAATGCATATTGCTATGAGCAGCAAAAACGGATTTTTTCATGGTTATGGAAGCATAGATTAGGAATAGGTACAAATTTTTAAAAAACTTTTTTTATTACAATTTTTTTCAAAATGGTTCCAAAATAATCGAAATCCTATTATTGGAGGAATGCATATTGCTATGAGCAGCAAAAACGGATTTTTTTATGAGATTCGGTCATCAGTCATCTTGGATCTGAACTTTGATTTTAACAAGTTCTTTGTTGAAAAACCGCTTTCGCAAAGTTAGGTTGATCCAAAGCAGGAGTTTAATCTTTGAAAATTTTCTTCTAAAAGTGGAAATGTTTTCTACTGAGTGGCGTAGAAAATTTACTATAAACTTTTCTCTACAAATAATAGTCCAAATTAATACCTAAACTTATTATTTTTTTCTATATAGATATAAAAGAAATGTCTGAGCAACTGTGGCCATTAACTGGAGCTATTGTATTTTCTAGAGCAAATAATTTTTAGATATAACAAATATTTATGCCCTAGTTGAGATAGTTGAGCTCATTAAAATGAGCCACATTAACAGTCGCCGCGAGCAACACGTGGCTCGCGAGCTACGGCTTGGACATATTTACCCCTACTCTAAACAGTAACGAGATTATGTCAATCTTCTAATCTTCCATATACAACCAATGGCAACAAGAATACATAGATTCTCTACAGTTCAAAAGATCATACTATGGTCAAATTCAACCTCTTCTTCCTAGAAAGCTTTGGTTTTCTTCTCACCAAAGCAGACCTTTTATATGCACTTTTATCCGGCTTAGATTTAATCACACCTTCTCTCCATATCATCTGCATAGAATTAATATGTTTTCGTCTCCTTTCTGTCCGTGTGATAATTTGTCTGTCAGCGATTCGAACCATTTATTGTTTGAATGCCCAATTCATGTTCGCAATTATTCATACAACATTTAGTTGTCTAAAAAATATCCTTACCTACCAATATTCAGACGCTTCTTGCTACTAATTCTCTAGATATTTATGAAATTATTTATAACTATAATAAAGCAGAAAATATCAAATTATAAATATAATTTTTAAAAAAACCTGGCTAATAGCCAAAGCAGCTAAAGTCAACAAATAAAAGAAAAAGAAAAAAAATGAAAAAAGCGCACTTGGCTTCAGTGATAAGTTGACCACCGCACGACTTCTAATTATTTTATTTGTATATTTACTCTTGCACCATAATAATACACTGCGCACTACCGCATGGTTTTATTGCGCAAATATTTTATATAGAGATAAATATTATATAGAGATCCTGACCTTAATCGCAATCTTAACTAACCTAATGTAAGGTAAATTATGTTGTGTAAATTTTGGAGGTCATATATTGAATTGCATACTGATAGAAACATACAATTACAAAATAATAAAATAATAGTACATTTAATAGTAGTTGTAATCTGATGTACTTACTTGAAGGTTTCGTAAGCCTTCTGTTTGTAATGTTGGAGAATTTTATGGACATCATTGAAGCATCCTTTATCTAACCTTGTACCTTCTCTGCGTTATCTGAAAACAAAATCAATCTATTAATACTGATTTATATTTCAACATTCACTTTTATTGAATACTTCCTCTCAATGATTTCAATTAAACAATTACTTAATTATGATAAGATTTTAATTAAATCCCATGCAGAATAATAAAATTAAAATGAAACCGAGGCCTGTAATAGGCAGGCCTCGGTATCGAAGATTTAGTGAAGATGTGGTTTAGTCCCGAGTTCGAATCCCAGTCCCGAATTGGTTAAGATAGTGATCATTTTTAGGATTTTCATTTTTTCTTAGTCACCGCAAAACTTGAAAATAAAAATGTAGATTTAACATTTGGACTGCTAGTACAATATTTTCTAATGATTAAAGAAATTAGAACCCTGATTTAAGAGCCATTCTTAAAAGTGCCTAAAAGGAGTGCTTCAAGAAGTGGAAAAGGTGTTGACAGCAATGTATTCCTGCTGAAGGTGAGGGCTTCGAAAGTGTATCCGAAGAATCGAATGGTAGTATTGAAATTTTCCGGAATAAACTGGAAGGAAATGGTATCAAGGACCAGGGCCGCAGTAAGGAAATCTTATGTCCGTGGCAAAACTTTAAATATGCCCCCCTTCCAGGAAATAAAAAATATGATTCTTCTTTTTTTCATATATAAGATATTTGTTCAACACACACTGAAAACAACAACAACTGAAAAATAATAATAATAATAATAATATTTAAATAACTTTACATAATAGAAAAAATGCAGGTATCTATCTACCAAAAATCAAATTTACCAAACATGTAGCTAAGGTTCTGGGAATAGTTAAAAAATTCTGTAAGCTATCTCCATGTTTGGGTATCTTCCCAATAAACCGAAATTATGAATTGTTTGCAGTTATCTAGATGTAATTTATTAACATTTTCACTTCATGATTCAAGCATGCGACAGGTGGCCAAATGGTGGTGAGACCCAAGACCAATTAAGTAATAAAAAAAAAAAGATTGAAACATTTTACTTGATTGCTAGTTCTGAAACTAATTCAGCAGTATACAAGTAACAGTGGTATTTAAAAGCTAAATCCGAGCAATGTTTCTCTAAATCTGCTTCTGTCATTCTGGTAATCGACAGACCAGAAAGGAATTCGAAGTCATCAGAGATCTTTGATAGTTTTGGAAACCGTCAATCTTGAAGTCAGTTGATTATATATAAGGTCAAGAACATCTATGGAGTTAATTTTAAAATGTTCTTTTACAGACACGTTGCTGCCATAGTCTTCTGATTGTTCAGAAACCATTCCTTTTACTTTTCTCTTTCGTTTTTCTTTGAATTCGATTTCTAGGTTTAAAGTTTCACGTACACCACTGGCCTTTTCGTAAGTTTCCTCAAAAGAATTTCTCAGTCGATTCACTTGGTCCCTCAGCAATTTGCTTCCACAGGCGACATCCCTGTCTTTTAATTCAGCCAGTAGAAAGGCGTCGCCGACGATCTGGCTGCAGGCCGTCCTGCTGGATTTCGCCTAACTTTCACTGATAATAAACTACATAATTGTTAATAGTATAATAAAATAATAAATGCAGTAAATATCTCGAAAATAAAGTATATAGCTTGCCGCAGCGAAACTGCTATTTTGCGGTTTTGTCGCCTATACCCATCATTATGAATTAAAATCCTTTTTTTTCCATAAAATAGTAGATTCATCGGCACCCTCCTAATGTTGCGCCTGGGCGGCCGACCCTTCGCCTCGCCTTACTGTGGCCCTGTCAAGGACAACTTTGATTTTTTAAATAACAATGTATGTCTAGTTAGATATGTAATCTCTATAACAACTTGAAAGTATTTTTTTACAAGAGTTATGGACGCGCAAATTGCTCTAGAAGATTATATTATTGCTCGAATTGAACCTCGAATTCTAAAAGGTAAAAATGAAGAAGAAATTTGGAGAAGATAATTCAGCCAGAAACTGTGAATGGATTGTACAAGGAACCTTTATTAGTAAGATACACTTAGATTAACAGTCTTCGCAGAGTGTGTCATCTCTTAAGAATGAGCTCGAAAAGTATTCCTATAATAATAAAGACTGAAAGATAGACTAGCAGTACCGAACAAGTTCAAAGGACACACCAAATTTACTACCGGAGGAGAGAAGCACAGTCTATTCACACGTTTTTAAACTGTAATATTCGATGGTAATTGGCCCCTTTACAGCCTCTTACCATCACCCTGAGTCTGTTCAAATTTTCGAACAGACCTTTTTATCTCATTTTTTTGTGTTTGTCTGTGCAAGATTTCTGTAATTGAGTATGCGTAATTTTATTGGTTTTATCTATTTATTGATTGTTTAATTTATTGTTTTTAATATGTAGTGCAGTTAGGCGCAAATAGCCTTTGTTGCTGTGCGCCAAAATTTTTACCTAATTAACTAACTACTCACACGTAAATTTTAAGAAAGGCCAAGGCTCATAGTAAAGTATCGAGCAAAGAAAAAAGAGACAAAAATTGTTTTTTAAAATATTGTCAAAACTACAATCATCAAAAATTCTGAAACAACCTAACAACTAGCATGAAAAGAGTAGAAATCAATAAGATGGTTAAATATATAAGTTGTAAGTTACGCCACTGGCGCATCTAAATATAAAATCGGTTATTCATTGAAGAATATGTAAAATCTGGCTGAACTTGACCCGGGAATGACATAATAAAACCGAGAGTGTTATTACCGAGAAATCGTGACTGAAGTACGGGACCCGCTCGCGCCTAACTCGCCTGCTCGCCTGCACGCCGCCTGCCATTAGCATACGTCAACATTGCATACATAAATAAATTAAGAACTTTTAATATACACAGATAATTCATTAGGTAGGTTAGTACTGTTACGGATAGCTCTACCACTGTTTATGTATGGCTGATTATCAACATTGTGTTACATGGCTCGATCTGTTGTTATTACTGATTTGTTTTCACTAATTTGTGCTCTCTGCTTTATTGAAATATACACTTCCATTGATTTCAACAACATTTGCCATCGCGTTTAAAAGTTTTTACCATGCATATCCCCCTAAATTACAATATAATACTTAGTTTTTAATTTGGGTGGCGGTCAAAGTTTAGAAAAAAAAAAATGCAAAAGGTTACCAGTTACATATTAGTTTTGTTTTCATATTGAAGATTATATAGCTGTCAAAAATTTTAACTAACTCTACAGTTTTGTGGTCGAAATCGGTAGTAATATTAAAACTAAAACTAACAATTGCACTGAACTTTTTAATTATGCACCACACTTTGTAATAATTTAAAGACTGACACAGTAGAAAAAAGTATTTAATATTTGAATTAGATTAAATACGTTGAAATTTTTTGAAAACAAGTTAAAGTTTTCAATTTTTCTTATATTATATAAAATACGTAAAACTATATATTCATTCTTATCCCTATCTAGATTTTCACTTATTATTAGGCGCTTACCTTTTATCACTTTACTTAAGTTTTCTAAGCTAAGCCAAGTTAATCTAAGTTGTAAGAGCGTTCCTTTTATAAGACTACAACTAAGATAAATTAAGTTTTTTCCTCCCCCCTTTCCCTTGCTAAGACAAAAGTTGCGTGTGTTTAGGCGCCAAGTAGAATTTAAAATTGTTGTTTAAGGTTATGTACGGCGTAGAGTTTTATGGTTTCTTAGTTGTGTAAAATTAATAGTGTAAAAAATTGTCATATAATATACTAATACAGTAGTAGTCATATAATATTTAATTATAATAAGCAAATAAGCATATAATACATAATTATAATAAGCAAATTTAGGTTATGTTGTCAAGTACAGTCGTGGATAAAGACGATACCACCGAATGCGTTCCTTTTACGTTGCTTAGAATTACTTAGGTTAGCTAAGCCATTTGACTAACTTCTTAGCTTAGCAAAGCATTTTAACTTGTAAAAGGAAAACAGCTAATGTGACACAATAATAGCCAACTAAACTAGCTCAACATAGTAAATGTAAATACTGTGAAATTATTCACATATCAGTAGTTGGTGCGCTCTCAGCAGGATGCAAGACTTGCTATGTCATAGCATAGCTAATTTCACAGCTTTGGGTAAAAAAAAACGATTGTTGGGTTTTTTTTGTTGTACATTTTTGAGTCCTAATGGCGCAATATATTTTTTTTTACCGGATCTTTTAAAGATATCCGATATAAAGAGAACCAAAAACATTGTTAACAGGAAATAAATGTGTACCGGCCTTCAAGAGTCTAGAACTATTTAATAAAAATTCAGCAATTGAAAATAAAAATCACCTTTTATAATATGTAATTAAAAATGAAATTATAATCAAAATTAAATTAATATATAGTCCCACTCCTCTCGAAAAAAAAAGCAATAATTAATTTGTATTATATCACAGACTTTTTTACTTGCCCGACCTTAATGTATAAGGGGCAAGTATTGTAATCGCGAAAATTTTCGATGTCGAGATTTTGAGTGATGACCACGTTTCATGGTCCAGGGAATCCAAAAAACCTATTTTCGAAGTGCCGTCCGTATGTGTGTGTGTCTGTGTGTGTGTCTGTGTCTGTGTGTGTGTCTGTGTGTGTGTCTGTGTGTATACACTATAGCTCAAAAACGGTTTAACTTACAGAGTTCGTTCTGGTACTAAAAAAATTTCCTAATAATTGGGAAGAACCCTATTGTTTTTTATTAAAATCCGAAACCGGAAACGGAAGTTATTAAACTCTAAAATTTAAAAAAATTCGTAACTAGTAAACCAAGCCTTGGACAAAAATTTGTACAGAACATAATTTGATGTATTTTTGAAGGTTTACCTAAATCTTATTTTAAATTAAAAAAATATATATATATATTTTTTTATTATTATTTTTTTATGTGAGGGCAAGTCTAGCGGAGGTCTCCCTTCGCCACTGGTTTCGAAATGGATCCCCCTCAAACTACTATGCAGAGCGCGCGCCGGTTCTTTAACTATCTAAAATTACCGTGGAAGAGGTTTTTAAAAACAGTTCCGTGTAAAATGTTTTATGATATGTCAGTGTTTCTCAACCCACAAACTTACTGCGAACCGGCAGAATATCTTTTTTTACGTGGACCAGTAAAAATATTATTATCAAAAATAACTTTTATTTTATTTATTTTTTTTAAACTACTATAATTAAAACTGCAAATTTACAGAAAGAAATAAATATTATTAGTTAAAAATGTATTTAGTTAATTTCTTATAAAAATGTTCTTCATTTCTAAACTACAAGTGATGACCTAAAAATAAAAAGTTCTCGATTCGAAAATGCAAGTGGTGACCTAAAAATCCAGTCAGCCCCCCCCCTCAGCTGGGTGCGCGCCTGCCCGAACCGGTTAGATTTTGTCACGGATCGGCGATTGAGAAACACCATCCTAGATTATCGTTTCTTATTTTCCAATTTTATTTTAACTTTTTTTTTCCAATTTCCTGGGCCCTCATAAATTACACTCGTGCGCCCCTCCCCATCTTACATTTAAAGTTTCGACGAGGAGCCTTCTAGTATGTAAGTATTTTTGTCTCTGATTTTTGTGAAGAATCAAAGGTCAATCCGACTAAGAGGACCAAAAGGAGAGAATAATAGATAGAACAAATAAAAAATAAAATAATAGATAAAGGATATCAAGTCAAAAAAATACGAGCAGATATTTTTTTGTATATTTGTGTTAATAGCATAAACTAATTTAATTAATTAAAAACGAAACAATTGGCAAATTCTTATCTCATAGTTAAATTAATTTTCCTAGAAACAATTTAAATTTTTGCTATTCAAAATATTTCCCGAAATATTTTATAATTATATAAAATAAGAAAATAATATCCTTTTTTCATTTCCTGTTGTCATGTCTAATACAGTTTTAGTTATTTAAAAAATCCACAGATGGCATGATAGAAAATATTTTTATTTTTCTAGCGAAATAGTTTCGTTCATGGTTTTATAGTTTTAGATAATACGATAAATGATCTAAAATCTAATTATTTCAAACGCTAATCAGGCTGAAAAAATTCCCAGCTGCTTTCTAACAATGTCGGAATGGGCTAAGTCACAAAGAACTATTGTAGTTCGCAGGTGGAGAGTAAATTAGTCGCGACAACTAATTACCAAAACATGCTACGGGGTCTCAAGTCCATTCAATAGGGTAGACTATTTGAAAAGAATTTTAAAACCTATGTGCAGCTTATTAAAAAAACAAAAATATTATTATTATTTTTTACCGACCGTCACATATAGAGATCATACCAATTTTGACTTTTCGAGATATTTACAGAGAAGCACGAATAAAATGCAAGACGAATCAACTATTTTTAGTTATATCAGTCTATCTGTTTGTCGGTCTGTCTATCGGTCTGTGGGTACATGTAAAGCAGATTCGGTAGAACGGATTTTTAATAAATTTCAAATTTAAGCTTTCTAGTGGAATATCGTAGTGCAGCGGTTTCCATACTTTATTCAGTAACGACCCCCTTATAAAAAAATCCCATCTCTAGCGCCCCCCCCCTATCTAGGAAATTTATAAACAATTTGTAAATAATTTATTTATTGAAATAATAATCACAAAAGTAGCAAAAATATGTAATGTAAATAGTTTCTCTAATTCCTAAAATTAATATTAAATATGTAATACAAATTAAAAATGTAATAAAAATCAATTTTAATGTGAAGCATGGGCTTGTTTCTTCGCACATAATTCGAAAAACGCGGTTTATATAAAGAAAGAGCAACTCTTATTTCGTCTACAGCTAAATAATGGAAAATCCAGCGACCCGCGACCCCCTGGTGAATCTTGTACGACCCCAAAGGAGGTCGCGCCCGCACTTTGGAAACCGCTGTCGTAGTGGTGTCATCTTTCGTTACAGATTAGGAATGACAAGTACTAGATATTTATGGAACTGGGTACCCGCAACAATTACCCGGATATTACCAACTACTCATTAATTACCCACTACCCGATAATTACCCGTTACCCGTTAATTAACCGCTACCATATAATTACCCGCTATCAAATAATTATCCATTACCCGTTAATTACCCACTACCCGTTAATATATAAAAATAAAAAGCAAGTACAGGATTACCTCGAATAGTCTGGCTTCGATCAGTCCGGATTCACTATAGTCCGGTTTGAAAATTTCAAAAACAAATTTTTTTGTACGGTACAAAATAAAAATAAATTCTAAAAAATATGTATACAAAATTTTTTATTTATACATACATCATCGTTTTTTCCCTTTATACTGTTAATCGCTTATTGTATAGTTTATTTTTATGCGATTTTAAAGTTATGCGTTAGTTCCTCGATTAGTCCGGTTTCAAACAGTCCGGGATATTGGCGGAACTGATTACCCGGACTAAGCGAGGTATTCCTGTATAGCAAAATTGATGTGAAGTGTGAATTTTCACACATTTTAGGGTTTTGTAGGTATTTAGTAAGTGTAAGAAGTCAACAGAATGCTGGACGTCTAAAAATAATGTTTTGATAAACATTTTCTGTACATTTTTATTCGTTATTTGGGTACTGAGAGCTTCCATTTAATTTTTTTAGACAAAATTTAAATAATAAGCCATAATTGAGCCATTAATTAAAAAAATAATTAATTTCTCTCGTACATTTCTGGCTCAGATCAATGTACATTACCTATAATTTTTTCAGATTTTTGGTCAAAATCGTGTTAAGGGAAACACATTTTAAAAACAACTTTTCGTTCCTTAATCTATGTACGTCTTAAGTAGAGATGGGTCGTTCATGAACGAACCGGCTCACTGAGCCGGCTCAGTACACTGACCGAAGTGACACGGTTCACCAAATTGAAATGAGCCGGCTCACGGCTCACTGTAAAGTTTCAAGGATACGATTGGTCGGGCGATTGTGAGCAGTGACCGGAGTGATCCGTATCTGGATCGATGTCATGCAGAACTTCGCGAGAACTCGGCTTGTTATGTATTATCATAAAGTGTATTTTGTCATCAATTTGTAGGGCAGTTTATTTGAAACTAATAGCCTTAGTCTGTATTTTCTTACAACAATACTATATAAAAATATTAAAAATATTGCCCAAATCCCAGATGTCCGATGTATAAGGGCAATAATCATCGCCATAAACTTAACACATCTGGTTTAAAATACAGTAGCTACATAAAATGAATTGTTTGTTTGAAAAATATTAGATAAGAGCCGGGGCTAAGCGACGTTCTACCTACGAGCGAACGACCGACAACTGACTGACCTGTGTCTCAGGATCATGTTTACAGTTCATATATTGCAAGAACCGGCTCTAAGCAAGAGCCCGCTCCAAGCGACGTTCTACCTACGACCGAGCGACCGACCGTCCTGTGTTTCGGGATCATGTTTACAGTTCGTATATTGTAAGAACCGGCTCTAAGCGACGTTCTACCTACGAACTAACGACCTACCTGTGTCTCGAAAACATGTTTACTTAACCGGAACCCTGAGCCGGATCAATGAACCGGCTCAACATCCTGAACGACTTCCACTGATTCGGTTTCGCAAACTGAGCCGAAATTCCCATCTCTAGTCTTAAGAACTTCCTTTTAATACCACACAATAATTTTTTTTTTAAAATAATATATTTTTTTTTTCAACGACACAAACCCCAACAACATCAACCCCTCTGGGAGATAGGGTGGGGACAAAAGTTTTTTGGCATATATTTAGGGAAAATCTCATAAAAGAAATATTTATTTTTTCATTAAATACATATTTGTTTATATTTATTTCGTGATTTGGTTTTTGAACTCAGTATTTTTCCTATATGTGGGGCAAAGAGAGAAGCATACCAAATTTCAACTTTCTATCTTAAACTGTTTGGCTACAATTTCTACTACCTATACACACAGACAGACACATGAGTGGCTTTATAAGGGTTTTTTGGTAGTCATACCTCCAAAACCCTAAAAATAAGCACAGCTGCATTTGGGAATACGCATACTTAATTCCTACTACTGTAACCGAGAACAAAATAGTCACAGATAAATAAATACTCAATATACCTGACACAACTATCCGTTAATTATCCGGTACCCGTTAATTGCCCACTACCCGCTAATTATCCGCTACCCGTTAGTAATCTGATACCCGTTAATTACCCGTTAGTTAACAGGTATTGGGTAGATAACGGGTAGCGGGTATTCAAATTCGGAAACGGGTCAACCTTAACGGGTCGGGTAGCGGGTACCCGGGTACCCATCGTCATTCCTAGTACAGATCCGGCCACCGAAATGGATAGTTTGCTGATGTCACTTTTATGCGTTTCACGAATATTTCGTAACAAAGAAATATCTCGAAAAAAATAATAATAATAACAAAAATTGCTATACAAATAATAACACACAAGTTTTGTTTGAGACATTTTTTGATGCAACTTAATAAATTTTTATAACTTGTCATATTATTGCGATATTTTTTCTCAATTAAGTATCAATTTTTACATATATATGAGTACATTTCCATGATTACAGTAAATTATATATACACGTTATGAAATTGTCAACGTAGTATAACATGTATTACATTATCTTTTTCAATAAAAACGACTCTGTTTGTAAGTATATTGTTCAACTAATTTGTGGTGACAGTCGGTTCTGTGGTGGTGACAGTTTATTTTCATTAAATATATGGATCACAGCATCGTTCATACTATTTTAAGACAGTTAAATCTTGATATCAATTGTAAGGTTAAATGTTGCCTTAGTAAACGCCGTAAAATTCTGATATATAGCATCTGAATATTTCATTTTACCTAAAGTTTTTTCAAAATAAACATATATTTTCGAGATTGAATATTATAAATAATAATCATAATAATATTAATGTGATTATATATTTTTTATCACTTCTTCTTGTTTTATTGCCTCAGACATTAGAAATTTGCCTAACGTAGATATTTTGATCTGTTATGACAATTAATAATAGTTATTGTACTTGATGCTTTATTTTTACCGCCATCTTGAATCGTCAACGGTTCACAAAAGAGTGTTTTGTGTCAAAATGATTTGATTTTCGTAAGGAATACGTGTAAAGTTCGCGAGGATTTACTTGCCAACGACTTTGAAAAAAAGCGTATGATTCAATCTAAATGGCTTTCAAAATCCAACGTTTTTAATCATTCGAGGAGTGAGAAAGAAATATTTTCGGTTACAATCCACCCCCCTTGTCTCTGAGACGCCGTGCTTATACTAAAACACACATACGTTTATGTGAATGTATTCAAATAAAACAGACTTAGATAAAAGAACTGACGTACTTGATATGATCAGTTCAAAGACGTCATAGAAGATTAACATAGAATTGTGTGAAATAGATATATGTTTATTATCTCTCAGTCCATCAATCGACATCACGATTCTCGACGAGTATACCAAGTGGCATTCCATTATCATCAAGTGTAGTGTTGTCGCCACCCTCGATAGTCCCTTGAGGCACGCTGGTCCCGGATTCGAATCCCGGTCAGGGCATGGATCATAAATTCATCATATATTTTCCACCGCTCCCAATCCGAATTGGATCATCGAGGGTGTTTTAGACCTGAAACTTCGCTCTTCGGTATGAATGACCCGTGCCTAATATATAGTAGCAATACGGTAGTAATAACTACGGTTCTGTGAGACTATTGTGGGATGTTTATGGGCTGATTCAGATTAAGTAGTGTTGTCAAATATCTCGATTTAAAGGTATCATTCGAATTTTAGGTCTTGAGTCTCGGCGTCCCGAAAATGTTTTTCGTGACTGCCCGATATACCGGTTTATCAACTCTAAATTAAAGTTAGTTTTACACAATTAATTGATCAATAAATTGATCAAGTTTTTTTGTCAATTAATTGAAAAAATTATTGGTAACCTTGAAAAAAAAACATCACTTTACACACATCAATTTATTTATCAATTTATTTGAAAATTTTTACATTACCAACTGTAAAACATGTTTATCAAAATGAAAATATTGAAAAAAATCTTCACAAAATTACGAGCTGTGAAAAAAAAAACAGAAGAAATAACCTAGATGATGATAAATTAGAACATTTGAGGTTATGTTAGATTTGAAAACGAAACACAAATAATATATTTCGAGGTTATGCTGCAACTAAACAATTGGCAATATCTTAACACATAAAAATATACCTAGAATTCTCTAAAAAGTTTATGAAAAATTGATGAAAAATAGAACTTGTTCTATTTTCAAAATAAATTGATCAAATTTTTTGTCAATTAACTGACGAAATTTTTACACTTTACACACATCAATTAATTGAATGCCAACTTTTTCAATTAATTGATCAACAAATTGAATCGTGTAAAACCCACTTAAAGGTTGTAAAATTGTTTTTCAATATCTCGCTTTTTCGAATCGTACCAACAACTAGTATTCGTCAATAATAGTTGTTTTTTATTTTTAATTATTTGATTGTTTTATATTCTAATAAATATGTACTTAATAATATGATATTTTATTGTCTTAATAAATAACAACAAATATAATAAATACAGTACTAAGTTATTATAAGTTATTGAGTAAATAAATAGCTTGCAATTAAAATATCCTAAATAGATAAAAATTCGCTGTAAAATTTGTAGTATAGATACTTACTAATTTAATTTGAAAAAATTAGTTTTGTATGAGAAACTTGTAATTTGTGGTGTTTACCTGGCTTTAAAGAAGGCAATGAATCACGCAATGATTATTAACCACTAAAAAGTACAAATACTATTATTGATTTATTGTATGTAATACAATAAATACGTAAACAAATTGATAAATTATCGATTTGCGGTTGTTGTGGTTTACTGAAACGTGTAGGTACATGGTCGAGTTTATTTTTAGGTGATTGTGTTGCGATGGTTTTATTTGAAATATGCTCGGGTAAATGTGGTTAATCATCCGCTGGAAATGGCGCTGGAGGGCGCTGCAGCCAATGTCAGGTAGATGGAAGACTGTCTTGTTGACTACCAACTTTTTAAAATCTTTTTGCATACATTTGTATAGGCTTCCCCTCCAGGCGATAATTAAATATGTATTAATGGGTAAATGCACAGATTGCTTTCCTTCTACGGAGATTATTTTATATTATTTAATTAGTTTTAAATAACTCAAGATTTTTAACAAGATCAATTCGCAGCATAAAAATTGTTGTATTTATTGAAATATTACCATGCAAATAAGATCATTCTGAAATTAAAAACGTCCCTTTCCAGTCATGATTCTAAGTTCTGTAATATGACGATATTCTTAAACTGCATACGAACGAACACAAGCACCAACAAATATAATACAATCTAAAACGAACTCGAAAAACCAAGAATGAGCAGCAGTTAAACTAAAATTGGGCATGCATCGAGTCTCCAAATTTATCGCAGGCATACGATTCTAAACGAGCAGTTTTCTTGAAAGAACTGACTGCAATGGATTCGTTTGCGCAAATTGATACATTCATATCCATTGAACACAGTTATTCGTTCATGTTCGTTCGTTAGAAATATACGCAGCTATAATATATATTCGTTTCTGTTTGTGCCTATCCATTCCGAATATTGGCTATCGTTTGGGCAATTAAAATATTAATTGCTGCTTAGAAGAGATCTTTAGTTGTTACAGAGAACCACTATTTTACATTTTTTAGCCATGATATACGTAACCTACCTGGTCATCTTATGCACTTTACCCTGAAATATCAATTGAAATATTTTGTATCTTGCTTCGTTTCTCATTAAAAGACCAAAATATTCTAATTTGTGCTGTTTTTTATCTTTAGCTCTTTATCTAATTTAGCCAGGACTTTTGCGTTTGATACGTTGTCAACATTTGAGGTCCCAAAAACACTACATTTGGAAAGCTTCTAGTTTTTTACATGAAGCTTAAGTTGATCAAGATTCAACTCCGTAGATTAGCATAGAGAACACATAACATCGCAGTATTCTTAGTTTTGTCGGTAAACTCAAATCATGTCAGCAAAATATCTCGTTCTAATAAAAGCACATATTGCATGTTCAACCCGACATCTTATTTCAAGTGAATGGTTCCAGTTTTCATCAACGGTACAACCATTACAAGACATTTGATCTTCTTAACTCTCTCCACGGGCTGGTTTTTTATTTTAAAAATACCAGTTATTGTTGGATCTTTACTAATTATCATGTGTTTTATTTTCTTGGTATTTAAGAAGAGACCATAATCTTCACTAGGTTTAATTGCCACATCCATTAAACATTGTAGACAATCTGTACTATTCACGAAGATGGCGGTGTCATTTACCGACACACCATTCACAAGAACTTCTTCGTCTATGTCTTACACTACTTCTTTTTAAAAAATCATAATAGATGTTAAATAATAATGGCGATAAAACGCATCCTTGTTGTACTTCATGTTGGAATTGTAGATACTCTGAGTTATGATCATCAATTTTAACTGATGATGTCTGATGCCAGTACAGATTGGTTATAATATGCATATCTTTCTCATTTAACTCCATATTTACCAAGATCTTCATTTATTTTGCATGTCGAACTCTGTGAAATGTTTTTCGGTAGTCCAAAAAACATGCTTGAGTCTCGACACCTTTGAAAATGTATTTGATTGGAAAATAGAGCATCACTCGTGCCCAGCGCATTACGGAAACTGAACAACTCCAACCATTTGTTCACATTTTTTGAATATATGACCATGTATTATTTTCAAGAAAATTTTAGTACATGGCTAATAGCACTAAACTTCGATTAAAGTTTTTAGTATCTATGGAAACGGCAGAATAGCTAAGGAAAAATGACAAAAATACAAAAATGATAGCTAGGTATACAGTAGGAATGAAGAAAATGAAAATATGTACTGGAAACAAGACCAAGAGAACAAGTGCAAAATATGGGAAAGAGGAGAAGAAACATTCAAACATCTGACAAGAAACTGCACAGAAGACTTGAGGAACTCCAAATCAGCTGTACAGATACTCAGTGATTTAAGACCCGACCAAAAAAACAAGATGGATGGAACTGTCGAAGAAGAAAAGAGGAGAAAAAACTTAAAATAGAATTATCTCTTTGTTGTGTATTGTTATATATTTATGTAATATGTTAGAATGAATGATTTTTTGTATTGTTTGTAAAAGGTTATTCGTAGTAGGTACATGAAATGTAAAATAGTTTATGTAGATTTTAATCCGAAGGGAAAAAATAAAAATATTTATTAGTCCTAAAATCCCTACTTGACTTAGCATTAGTATTTTTAGGAATCACAAAAAAAATTGACTTTAGCCAAGCTTCTGCAAGAATTCCAGTGTTGTATATTAGGTTAAAAAAGTCAGTCATTAATACACAAATATCATCGTCCATCAGTTTTAGTATTTCGCATAATATACATTATGCGAATAATATACATTCTAATAATCAGCAGAAACTTAAAATTTAAACAAGAAATTATAATAAATTACAATAAATTAATATAAAAATATAATAATAATAAAGTTCTTAGCAACCTAGATTCTGTTTTTGATTTCTTGTTGCAACAGATTACACACAAAGCTTTATTAACTCTTTTTTTTTTCTTCAATTTATTAACGCAAAACCTTTTAATGTCAATAATTTTCCGTAGTATAAACAATTTAATATTGCCATGAATCATCTAATGGTAAAAATTTAATATACCTAACAATTTTCTCCATTAAAAACTGAATCATAAACACTAAACACCTTATATCCTTGACTAACAAATAACAATCCTCTGACTTTTTTTATATCCAGAAAATAACACCATAATCAAAAGTACATAAACTCAACAATTTTAAAAGCAGTATCGAGTAATACATCTAATATGTAGTGGCATCAGACATGAGCACTGAGTGCTGTTTGCCTATGTCGCAAGATATCCGAGCAGATACTAAGGTCACTCTTCACTAAGGTCACACTAGTAACCCGTTTTCCTCGGAGTGCTCCATTGTTGACGTGGGCAGCATCGGTCGCTAGGCAACAAAACACATTGCACAACACATTCCAGGAAGCTAGCTATATATAGGTGCATATACAGCTATGACAGATGGATGACATCCTTTCATATCAAATACTTCTTCTTATATTCCAGATTGAACGTGGCTATTTTATAAATATCGAGATTTGTCACGAAAAATTTATACCAAAGACATCTGATCTGAATTTGAATCTAATTGGATAACTTACGAAATAATGTAGATTGATAGTGTGTCCTAAACAGCCGAAATATTTCTGTCCATCGCAAATAGCAATTATGGTTGTGCGCCAATAATCCTGACTAACTATTTCTGTATTATACCAATTGGACTCAACAATGGCCGATGGCGGCGCTGTGAAACATCTGATCGAAACAAGTAATGTGAAAGTTGTCCTCATTTGTTCACATGTTAAATCTTCGATATACAATGAATAATTAACAGCTATTCTTATACATTATTATATATAAATCATTTTAATTTTTTAAGTGCAACACCTTCTTCTAAGTGTGTAGTTAAAGAAGAGGAGTTGTTAAACGTCGTGTTATATTATACGGAATTTCGGAAAAAAATGATCATGTCTACATATGTGGGTTATGTTTACAAACAAGCAGTCTAAAATCACCACTTCACAAAGTCACTGGAAAATTAAAACTACAAGATAACATGCACCTATAAACCGCTAACTTTGTTAGAAACTCGCTGCCTAAAAAAATTAATCAAAAATTAAAGCAAACGCTTCAATGAAGCTGTATCAGAATATCTACGTACAATATTTGAGACCGCATGCCCTAATCCTGTATTAAAGTTACACAGGTAGATGTTTATTTATGCTCGAGAAGGTTTTTATAATTGAGTATTTCTTATTTGTTGAATATTTTTAATAAATACTAGTTTGTTAAATATTGATAAGTTAACAATATTGATGTAGTCTGTATATTTTAAATGCTTTTAGCACACTCTCACTCTTTTTATCGTCGTTATAGCATTTGCCCATGCTTTTTTTATCACAACACCAAAATATTTATTATTTTCACAAATGGTTTTTCATTTGGAAAAAATGGAAATGAATGTTTCTCTCTCTTCTTTTCCTAGAGTGACAACCAAATACACAGCAGTTTGTGTTATGACAACACATTATAACACAAAATAATATAAAAAAGAATAATAGTTGCTATCAAAAGTTAATGTTACAAACAAACTGCCACATTGAAGTTTAAACGCGATACAAATAACACGAGGTAGTGACTAGTAAACAATAAACAGTTACTCGTTCCACTAGTTCAAATTCTGTCCGCTTGGTGTCACTTCATAGCACTGTTGAGCCCAATATGATGAATAGAATTCTATTCTATCATGGTCAATAACGAGATAATATTGGTGGTTGCCAAGTAAATATTGCTCTTTTCTCAACTATAGAATAAAATTATGTTACTCGAAATTCAACCACAAGATCTATCAGCAAGGCAAGACTATTCTCAAAACGATCAAAAAAGCGAAATGTTATAAATGGACAATGTTCTCAAGTTGTATCTTAATATGATTTTAGGCAGTCAATTTCCAGTTTCCAGCTAACCTCTTTATATTACACGTTAACCTAGGGCTTAGTCGGATATTTAGTTTTATTTTGAATGATGTCAATCTATGAAGCTATCCACATGGGAAGTCCAGATCTCCAAATACTTGCTAGATCTTCTGTTACATTATCTCTCGATTTTTGCAATATATTCCCATTCTCTGTCCTCCTTTATCTTCATCACGTATCCGAATGCAACCGTTTGCCACTAATTTCGTTGTGTGTCTTTATTCTTGCATCTTCACCAATAATTTGGATACGATGAAATATTGTGCGTAGTATTTTGTTTCCAAAAACTGAGAGTTGTAGTCGATTTCTATTTAGCAAGGTCCACATTTGGTAGCCATGCAAAAGCAGTGGCATGGTAGGACTGGCGAGTCAGCCTAGTAATTTCTAATTTGACTTATTTTACTCTGGGAAAATATTTCCTGGTCTTCGTCCGACAAATCGGAGTATCCGAGTAAACTTATACAGAGTATCCGATATTTTGTGTTACATAACACCCATTTTAGCTTCACTAATGCTTAAAGTTTCATACCGTCGCATAGAAATACGACAATACAAGAAACTATTTACGAATACGTACGCACCGGAATACAGTTTTATGCGTAAAAGTAAGGTGACCATACGTCCCGAATTTGCCGAGACAGTTCCGAATTTTTACAGAGGCAATATTTGTCCCGAATTCGGGGGTTTTGTCCCGAATTGTCCCGACTTTTAGAAAAGGTACTTATTTTCAATATTTATTTTAAATATATTTCAAATAAAGTTATTTTTACAAAACTTGAACTAAAAAACTCTACCAAAAGGGTATTTTCATTGATCAACAGCTTTTGAACAAGTGACAAGACTCAGCTTGATGTAGAAAATATTTAAAGCAATATTACTGATTCAAGTAAATTTTGAAGAAAACAGTGCGGATTTTTATGAAATGCTTCAAAGCAAAAAAGACCTAGGCTCAAAAAAATCCAGGAAAAATATAAACAGTTTTTTGCTGAGTAATTTAAATGAATAATTTTTGAATTCATTTAAAAAACTACTGTGATTTTAATAATGTTCCTTTTATTAATATAAGCTAATTACTTGTGATTAGAAATTTTTATTTATTATAAATTATAATTATCTATTGTATATAATTTGTATTAAAAAATGATTTAAACAATTATATTATTTGAATAATCAACACTCCACCCCCATCTATAAGCTCTTGTTCCGAATTTTGAACTAAAATATATGATCACCTTAGTAAAAGGGTATTTTCAACACACCCAATATTGGATGTACTGGGCATACAGATTTGTCCAGTACGTCCCTGAGTATATGGCGGCCTATTGTTTCACTGCGGTGTTTCTAAAGAAAATTTTTGTTCTGGAAAGAGGAATGGAAAGTAAGATAAATTAGAAGCTTGATATATGTTGATAGTGCCTAATTTACTAATATCTTTTTGCTTTTAAGTATGTACCATTCGTAGAAGTATTAATCATTCAAGAGTACCTAACATTATTTCTGCTTTTTTTATTAAATTTTATATGATTCGATTTATTTTTGTGCTGTAGTCACCAGAAGTCCAATATGTAGACCCTCTGTGGGCTTTCTTCTCTTGCTGGATATTTGTAGTCACGAAATCCAGAAATATATGAAAGTTCACGCTTCCATAAATTTTTTCGATACTTTTTTATAAATGACAGCCCCATTGCTGACGTCATTGGTTAAATAATATACATGTATTGTCAATAAACTTTTTGTGATTTCAACCAAGGTAAATAACATACAATCCCAACTGTCATTAATAAAATTCAAACCGCTACCGAATGACAACTGTCAAAAATAACATATTGGTGATGCAAGATCATATTCAAATTTAAATTATTATTTTTTATTTTGAAACAGGAGTACCTACTCTAACCGCACAAATAGACAGTTGGATAATATAAAAGTGGACAAGTATCATCGCTGTAAACTCTTAACTTGATCGTAGAATTCCACTGGTAAAAACATGAAATATGGCCAGTGATAGGTATTGTTTATATCTTCACGAGTAACCTTGATAAGTAAGTGCATATGTGTAAACATATTTATTAATCGTTTTCAACGCACGATGTTCCTAAGGTGTGTTATTTACAGTGGCGCGCCGAAGTATTAATTATTCGGAAAATAATTATTTTTAATATTATTCTGTATAATATCTAGCTGTTTACAAATAGATTTGTCAACAGCAAGACGGGGAAACGTACTGATTTTAGACGACAAATCAGTCTTTGTTTTAATATCTCAATTTTTATAATATATGAATGTTTTTATTTCTATTTTATAGATGTCGTAGGTATGCCAAGAAGCCAAATTATGAAGTTCTTTCTCTGAAGATCTTTTTAAATTGCTTAAATCTGTCTTCCAAACATAATAAAAATTTGCCATTCGGCATTAATCACAAAATGTAAAATTTTTAACGATTTTAGTAAAGGGGAGGACAATAAGTCCTTACAAAACAATAGACAAACACATTATTTTGGTTTATTCATTTTTATTTTTCGACATAGTCTCCTTTTAGCTCGATACACTTCGCCCAGCGTTTCTCCAACTGTTTCAAGCCATCCAAAAAGCAAGATTCCAGATAGCCATCAAAATAGGTTTCTATTTCGGTGATGACCTCCTTGTTCGACATGAATCTTTTCCGGCGAGCCACTTCATCATGTTTGGAAACAGAAAAAAGTCGCTGTTACTAAATCTGATGAATACGGTAGATGCAGCAACAATTTCAAGCGTAATTCATGCATTTTCGCCAACGAAACTGCACAAGCCTTTATTCTCTTCTGTGAGTAAACGCGGCACCCGTTTTGAAATCATTTTCAAACAATTCCGCGCACTTTGACTCGTCGATCACTTAAGACCATATCGTGGATTTTGTCAATCATTTCTGGCGCAATCACCTCAAGTGGACGACCCAAACGATGTTCATCACTTGTGGATGTATAACCACGTTTAAACCCATTCACCCATTTGTAAACAGTTTTAAACACTGGTGCAGATATGCCATGAACTTCATCCAACTCGGTTTTGATTTATTTCGGTGTTTTGCCTTTGAAATTAAAGTGTTTAATCACTGCATGAAATTCGTTTTTACTACTAGTGTCATCTCTTAGATTTTGTAAGGACTTATTGACCTGCCCTCGTATATTTGAAATAAGTTTGTCATTTTTAGTTCAATATGTATGCGAATAGATGCGTTATCTGTAGTGTTTTTTAATTGTTTGAAGACGGCAATAAAAATTTCAGATTTAGAAAAACAAGAAAAGTTAAGTGAGAACGGTGGATGATGGACGAGAGCGACTTTCTTTTTGAACTAAAACTTTCCAACCATAAAAGATGTGTGAGTTAGTACTTTTGATTGCCGACACTGATCAAAATATGTTGACCAGACCCAAATTAAATTCCTATTTCTTATCCGACCTCGTTAACAATCAATTGGTCAATTGGTACGCAATAATTCGCACAATTCGACAATGTTATCGTCAATTTTAGAAACTAAAGGCCTATGTGACATCATTTTCAGGGTTTTTTATATTTCTTTTTTTCTTTTTTTACGATAGAAATTGTGGCCAAAGGACTAGACCTAGAAGTTGAAATTTGGCATGCTTGTACAACTCTTTAATCAACATATAAGAAACCAACTGAGAGTTCAAAAAACACATCGCGGGGAAATATAAACAAATATGTATTCAGCGAAAATATAAATATTGTTTTAAAAGTTTGAATTGGTTATCAAATGAAAACTCTTGATGCGTGAATCAAGAAAGAAAAAAATTGTAAAAAATAATTTTTTTTATTGGATTTCGCCAAAAATGTGTCACACGACTTTTGTCCCCAGAGGGGTGGATCTAAAAATCTGCAAAAAAATAATGTAAAATTTCTTGATGGGCGTTTGTAATAGTTAAAAACTTGTTTGGCAGCAAAGGAAATCTCTTAAGACGCAAATTATCGATCGAGGAGTAATTTTTTTAAATGTATTTATTTTAACACGTTTTTGACAAAAATGTGATAAAAAAAACTTTTGCCTATAACCCAGGGAGGGTTAATCTAATAATTTGAAAAAAAAAAATTGAGTATTACACATTAATGTGAACCGAAATAGTGCAACAGGAATTTTTGATCTGAAAATTGTTTCGAAATTTATTGAAATTTTTGCACCGTGCTTACAATATTTATCTGACTTACTGGAAAAGTCTCTAGATGGATGATATGGATTAATAATTCAAATATTATCGAAACTTGTGATCTTTAGTATGTACCCACAATTAATTATCACTTATTAAATACCTACATAACCATGGAATGTATGAAAATTCACACTTCACTTAAAATACGTAGGTCAGCTGACAATCTCCTCCAAAACCTGTTTTCAAAAGTTCGTGTTTCTTAGCCGTCTTTTCAAGTTTGAAACAAAATTTCCAAAAGGCACGCTGCTCTTCGATCAAGTCCATCTAAAAAATCATCGGGGGAAAGAAAATCTCATTACTATAAAATTTTAACGATATAACTTAGCGAAACAAACTCAACGGAAGTCAGCTTAGAAAAGCCAGCTGCGTCATATCAAGTCGTTAGACCCTTTCTCCACTTACTAGGTAAAAACAGATTCCATATCTAAAGATAGTTCACTCCAGCTCTCTACAAGCTCGAAGTTTTTAATATGTATTCATTTATATCTAAAAGAAAAAACCACAATGATCTTGAAAAAATTCTCACGCAACACCACTGATAATTACATCGTGAGGATTTATATCAAAAAACTGTTATTGTCTTTTTTATAAAACTATACGTATTAATCATTTAATGAATAGCCTGTAATGATACAACGAAAATAATTGATTATTATTCGAGCGGAAATCTTTGTCGTAATTGTGGTTACAGGATTTTTTATTTTTACCTTCTGAGTAAACAAGAAAGTGGAAAAACAGCAGAGTATAGTTATTAATATAATTTGTAGGTTTTTTAAATAATTGTTAATCTTAAATTCATGTAAATTGTGTCTATGTTGATAAATGATGGTAAAAGGAAATCATTTAAAAGTTTTTTGATGAAGTTTTTCCTATGTCTCGTGGTTATTGTAGTTTTTTAACTCTTTTAAATTGACTTGTGACGTTATTTTGTTTATAATTTCATGTTTGAATTTAATTAATTGAGGTTGTTAAACAATTAATTATATGCGATTTATTTGTTTACTTATTAAATATGTTAAATTAAACAAATATTAATAAAAATTATTTAATAAGTATAGGTTATAACTGACATAGTAGAAACAGTGACGTACTTTAAGAAATGTTATAGGAGAGTTAAACGAAAAAAAAAAAAAAAATGGAAAATCACTATAGCTCGTATTTTTTATTTTTTTAGAAAAGTACTACATTTTTAGAGTTTTGTAGGTACAACCAATAATGACAATAATATCTTCCTAATGCCTGTGGCGTTTTATGAAAGTAAAGAGATCACCGTGACGTTTCGGCTGGTTCTCTTATCCCTTGATAAACAGATACTCATTTTAAATATTAAATACTTGAGGCTGAGTCAATCTCTGAGCTAACTTACACTATTGGAAGGTTAAAAAGTGAAACGGGATTTGAAACCTGTTCACACTAGAAATTAAGAGAATTAACCATTTCTGAAACTGGGTACCCTATATCAGTGTTTCTCAACAGGTGGTCCCCAGAAAAATTTTAGTGGTCCGCGAAAATTTTTATGTGTTTTTTGCAGTTTTTATTTTTATTTTTTATGCACATTTTTTATGTAAATAATTTATATTTTGTTTATTTTCTGTAAACTTTCTGTGATTATCTACAAATAAAATAAATGTATTTAGTAGCACATTAAATATATGTTTTCTTGCAAAAAATGAACAAATAATTATTATTAGTGGTCCGCGTTAGAAAATTATATATTATTATAATATATAAAATAAAATAAAATTACAAAATGTGTAAACCTATCAAACCAGTTCAGCCAATAGCTACATTCACATACGAAATTCCCTAAACGACGTCGATGTTTATTTTATTTTTTACATTAAGGAAAGACAACAATAAAAACCAATGACTGGCTTCCACAGATTACAAAATGAATTTACATAGATACTGTATAACAACAAAATAAGAGACTAATACATAATTTAATATCGATATACAAGAATAAGTTTAAATTAATTTATGAAATTCGAAGATAAAGTTTAAATTTTTGTAAAGGCAAGTTAAATATATCTAAATGAATATAATTATAATTGTAAGTTGACATGAGTCTGTTTAAGGGAGAGTTTTTATAGCTAAAAGAATTAAATTTAGTTAATTGAAACAGTTGTTTAGATCTAGTTGTTTTAAGAGGAGCTAATAAATTAAAATTATGAATAAAATTTTGTGAATCAATTAAGTTATTGAACACCTTATATAGGAATATCACATCAGCATTCACTCGTTTCTGTTCAAGTGGACATAATTTTAATAATTGTAATGTTTGTAAATAATCTGAATTTACAATATTAAGCCTATTGCATACTACAAAAGTTAATTTTCTCTGTATAGATTCCAGTAAGTTTATATTTTTGGCATACATTGGATTCCATACTATTGAACAATACTCCAGTTGAGATCTGACAATTGAGGTATAAAGTGTAGTTAATGATTCTTTGCTGTGAAAAGGTTTACTAACTCTTATAACAAATCCTAAAAGTTTGTAAGCCTTGCTAGTAATGGTGTCGATATGATTATTAAAAAGTAACTTTGAGTCAAAAGTAACTCCAAGATCCCGTACAGTGTTTTTTATAGATACATTAACGCCATTTAAATTATAGTTAAAATTAATTATACTCCTTTTTCTTGCATAGTTTACTACAAAGCATTTAGCGTCCTTTAGCGTTCATTTTCAACATAACAATCACCAAGTCACCAGATTTTGTAACGTATTTCAAAATAAAATATACTATAAGCTGTTCACTTTTGTAAGGACAAACTAGATCTGGATATTTTGGTGATTTTTATAGTGGATTATTGACTTTTAGAAACTTGGTTATATTGTAAAAAAGGCTTTACAGTTTTGGGTTACGTTTGTTTTATTTTACGTTAGTATTATATTTACAAAATATGTATTTAAGATGTCACCATTCAAACAGAAATATGACAAATGATATTTTTTTAAATGACATATTTATAATCTGATTTTTCAAATTATTTTTCTGTAATACCAACATGACATACAGTTTCAAAGGCGCAAACTGTTGAAAACAAAATTTTCTCTTAGTTTGTTCTTACAAAAGAGAACAGCATATATGAAATAATAATTTTAAAATGTAAATTATACAATAATTACCATAATAAATAATAAGTAAAGAATAATTTCCTGAACCTATTAAAAATACATGGTTACCGGTTAATCATAAAAGGTTCGGGTTCAGGTTTTGGTTTACTTACCTTGAAATATAATGGTTCGGTTCAGGTTCAGGTTCGCGAAAAATATAGATTTTTTCGGGTTTTCGGTTCGGGTTCGGGTTCAGCTTTAGGTCTCTGGTCCTAACACTAATTATTAGAAACTTCATCCGCGAACAAATATATCACAGCCATTAAAATGTGAATTTGTTTGGTTACCGCAATAATTAAAACTTGTGGATTTGTTTCCTTCAGCAATATGATATTTGACCCTACTTAAATTTAATTAAATCCTACCAATATAATATTTTCTGAAAAACTAAACAAACATCAACGTCATCATAATAATTCCGCTCAATATTTTCTTCTGCTGAATACACAATTTTTTGACATGTTTGCTGGCCACTGTCCGTCGTTCTGTTCAAATATTTATCGTGTTCTTCAGTTGCGTGTACACAGAGACCTGTCTCTATCCTTGTCTGTTGCACGTGGTCAGATGGTTTTTTACGTCACGAGACAGAGGCTGACTTGCGATATACAACAGAGAAAACAAACATACAGATTCAAGTACGCTACCGCATCTCGTAACTGTGCTTTTACACTATACCTACATCCACTATATTCTGATTGGGTGGCTTTGGCTAGACAAAGCTCCTTCTGTTTTAAGAAGGTGTCTGACAGATTTTTACTGAAAATATTTGGAGAATGTTTGCACTTTAGTTTTATTTTTATATGGGATTCCTTTAGGAAGGTTTAAGCAATACTTGACATATGTAAATAGATGGAGGTTTCAATTACCTACTTCTGTGAATAACATTTTTTCAAGGATCAATTTAAAATCTCTGTATATATTTAGTCATTATTTCAGTTAGATAGGGTAACTGCAGCGAATTTCGACTACGCAGGTAATTTCGACTATCCCATTATTTCTCTAAATAATTGCTGCCATATAGCGGTAGTATAACGTAAGACTATGTTTATGTGAAAAACTAACCTCACTTTATTTTAAGCCACGTGTGAATGTCGTTAGACGAACAGTGTAGATATTTATATTTTTTAAGTGTTAAAATATTTTTTTATTGGTTTTGATCAGCAGTTGTTTATCAAAGGAAAGTTGAACAAAATATTTTGCATTGAATAAACTGATAAGAACTGATCAAAATACATATATATTAGCTGGTAAAATTTGATTTTCATAATATTTTGTTACAATATCACAGGCTAAATAAAACAGATTTGATTGCAGGTAATATCGACTAGAGGAATGAAGCTACTACGGACTAGTCGATATTACATGCATGCATGTTTCACTTACCTAATTTGGCGACAATTAAAATCACGTCTTACTAAAAGTCTCTATTATTATATTCTTTTACCTAAATAAAATGTAAAAGAGACAAGAAACGTTGATTATCTTAAAATTTTAGGGTAGTCGATATTAACATCACTTTTTTGAAATCAACGTTTTTTTTCATATTTTTTTTATGTCGAACTTAAGTTGTAATAACAGCTTGTTTCATCGTGAAAATATTTAGCACCTAAAGATAAGTGAATGAGGTATCGATTGGGACCACTTTCCTACCAAAATATTGAATAGTACGTAAATTAAAAAATAAATAAATTTGGTAGTCGAAATTCGCTGCAGTTACCCTATCTTTTTATTTCAGGCAGGAAATTAGTTGAAATTATTATTTGAACTGGAATGCCATTCGATGCTATTTGTTACTTGTGTATTAATAATATAAAAATACCTTTCAATTCTATAGTACATCTCAAATAAGAATTCAGTAGGTGACACTGCGAACCAAGAACATAGCCTAAATTCATTTTATTTTTAAGTTGGTTAGGTAACCTTTATAATGTCAGAATGACCAGGCCCAAGTTATTTTCAGCCATATTTTATTATTAATATTAATTTACTGACAAAAGAAGTACATATATGTGTACTTTTACTTGTACATATTATGTACAATTATCATAAAAATAATCTAAAAAATACTTAACTGTATGTAAACTTGACTGGGTGTCAAACAAATGAGAGGCAATGTCAAACAGCATATCTATTTACATACTGCATTCTTTATTAAAATGAGCTATATGAGTACACTGTTTTTACTTGACTTTAAATAGAGCAACACAAGATTTTCAGTTGAAAATAGTTTCTCAAAAAAAATAGTTGCTCAAAAGAGTTTGAAATCACTCGAAAACGTAATTTAGATAATGTACCATAAGTTTCACAGCAGCAATCCGAATCACAACCATTTTAAGAAAACCTTATATCGTCACTCATGTGTTGGTCTGTCTTTATTTCTGTCTGTAAGGTAGTAATTGTGGTAAAACGGGACCTAGAGAATTCAAATTTGGCATCAATATACAGTTTTTTGATCTAGATATAGAGAAAGTACTGACACTCCGGAAAAACATATCACTTGAATTTTTTTTACACATATTCCATAAAGTGATAAAAAAATCGTCAGAGTAGGCTGAGAAAAATTGACAAATGTCTTGGAAAAGTTAAAATAGACATAAACACTTAAATAAATAACAACTGTCAAAAATTACAGTAATTAACATGTTTTATTTTTGTTGTTTCTCGACTGTTTCCAACATGTTTTATATTACGTCTGCTCTTTTCGCCACCTTACGTCTACGGTTTCCGGCGGCGTCAATATTTTCATTTCGTTTGAATTGGCATTTTGGCTTAAATTCTTACAGCCGCAGTAATAAATTTAACTCCGCGTCAATACAGCCGCGTCTTACAGTAAGACGCAAGGTAGCAAAAAGAACAGACTAGTGATTCTTCTCGAGAATTTCTCGAGAAAAAGTTTTAATTCTCATTTTTCATTTCTCGAGAAATGTAAAATTTGCTCGATGCCTTTACTTTAGTACTTTAAAGGTGATTATAATTTTAACATGTTTTTATCCTCTACAATATTTTCAATATTAAAAAAAGATGTATATTCTAATAATTATATAATTATTTTTCTCGAGATTTCTCGAGAATTCTCGAGAAAATAAGTCTAATGTCGAGAAATCAGAAACACTAGAACAGACCCATTGACGTCATATGAATGGACACAGCACGCTCTATGCCTTTGCATTGTTATGAAGCCAAGACCCTGCGGAGACGGAAGGGGGATTTGCCCCGAGGAGTATAACAAGTTGCCTAATTTCCATTTATTTTATTCAGCTATTGCTAAGAAAAACGCCTGCGCCGTATTGTGTTTATGATTGTTTTGTTATGTTATTTTTTTTTACTATTTTATTAAGAGTTGCGAACTGTATTTCAACTACGTTGTATTTTAAATCAGGGCTTCGAACCGGAACTGAACCGAAAACCGAAAACCGAAAAAAACCGTTATTTTCGTCGGAACGAAAACCGGAACTGAACCGAAAAAAAAATATCGGTTTATTCGGTTCAGATAATGTTTATGTGAGTGAATATAAAATACATTTTATTTAAGATTATTTTTTAAACTGATGAGCAGAAAAAAAAATCGTAATTTTTTTAACTGATAAGTAAAAAAATGGGCTTCTATTATTTCGGGAGGGGGAGGGGGGTGTGGACGTCAAGACTCCTCCCTGGCAGCGGCATTGGTATGGTTATTACAAAATAAGGAATAAAATGTTCTACTAAATTATAGTAGAAAATAAATTTCTAATACAAATACAAGCATTTACAAATTTATCACTTGGAACTGAACCGAAAACCGAAAACCGAAAAAAACCGTTATTTTTGCCGGAACGAAAACCAGAACCGAACCGATATATATTTTTTTAATTGAACCGGAACGAAAACCGAAACGAAAAAAATAACGGTTCGAAGCCCTGTTTTAAATACTAAAAAGTAATGTTTTATTAAAATGTTACATATAGTTTTTCCTTAAAAAAAAGTATTTGTATTCAGTACTTGGAATACATCAGAAAGTAATGATTTCAAGAGAACTTCAAGAGTTCAGTTTAACGGCTTGTTCTTGGATTGTTTTCTCCAAATATTTTATGTAACTTCACAGGTGGAGCAAAGGGCTTCAAAGAAATATCACTACATGGTTCATCGATAGGGCTTTTTATGCCTCCAGTTTTTTGCGTGCTTATTTTCTTCTTTCTCTACCACGCGTCTTCTTTTGCCACATTTTTGCAGCTACACCAATTTAAATTTATGTTTCAATTTCGAAAAGAACCATAAACTTTGCTGTCTTATTAAATTTTCAATATTTCTCTAGCTAGATATTTTAGTACTAAGGTGATTAATATTCATTCCTTGATGGATTTATTTTTTAACATTTTATGATAAAATCACTTCAACATATATTTTTGTAAAAACAATAAATAAACATCTTCTTGAAATGGTAGGTGTGTTCGTCGGAGTTGATATTCTACGCTGGATGCTGGATCTAGGCCAGTTACACAAAATCTTTGTGAAAATATTTTTCCAGAAGTCATGTCTTGTACAAACGATTCGTTGTCATAACTGATTGCGATATGTGGACATAACGAGACATCTCGTGGTATATTTGCTCACCTTGCTCGCGCTTACGTAATATCTCGTTCTCTTGAGTGTCTACCTGTGTATACCTTATGTACCCAATCAGTGTTTCTCAATAGTTGAAACATTTATCTGGTTACTTTTGCCCACAACTGCTATCAGTATAATTAATTTTCTTTCAGTGCTGGTTAAAAATATGTCTCGTATTCAGTAATGTACTATAAACTGAGTATATTGTATAATGTACTGTTTATCTACAGTTTATGATATATTTCAGAATTTAAGATAGATAGATAGATAGATAGATACATAGTTTATTATTCGTGCCATTTCTGGCTTGGAATCTACAAAAAAAAAACATTTGTACTGTTTCTTAATAGTAATCCTTCGTAGTACAGTGAAGTTCGTAATTTTTAAATATAAGGTCCAAAACTAAAAAGAAAAAAATTATTGGCCCAATAGGTGTAACCCAAATAATATAAAATATTTAAACTAAACATGGTTTCATATCAACCACTCTTTTTAGGGTTTTGTAGGTATGACCACCAAAAAACCCTATACCGTCACTCATGTATCTGTCTATCTGTCTGTCTGTACGGTAGAAATTTTAGCCAAACGGCTAAACATAGAAAGTTGAAATTTGGCCTACTTGTACAATTTTTTGACCCACATATAGGAAAACTATAGAGTTCAAAAAAATACAGCGTGGGATAAATACAGAGCGGTCATAATTTCTTGTCAGTTATGCAATAGTTGACAGAAACATTTTGTTATCAAATTTATTTCCAAGGACATGCATACATAGAAGTAGATTCGATTTTTATATTGGGTTATGTATGTTCAATATTTCACTTACCTCTAAGAGCTAACCTCGATCAACAATCGTCTTCTAATTACAATCTTAATAACAATAATATCAACAACAACAATAATAACGAAAAAACAATAATATATCTTAACAAAAACCAATTAATTATGAAATGAACACTACTTTTTCTCTACGCACCAATGAGTTAACGAGCAACATTAGGTTATCTATACAATATCGTTACTGATTGGTTCGTTGTTAAATTGGAATTTTTAGATATGAGGTAGAATACAGTTTTGATATTTTCAAGCTCATTGTTTACTGTTATGTAACTGACAAGAAATTATGATCACACGGTATAAACAAATATGTATTTAATAAAAAAATAAATATATTTTTTTTAATTTTGAGTGGCATACCAAATGAAACCTACATATTAACAAACAAATTTTTATTTTTGCCATTTATTTTTCCCACACCTAAACCTCGCTTTTATTTTCATATCTTCTTTCTTCCTCCATCTCAACCTTAAATATCTTGGTACCCACGGTGACTTTACTATCCCAAATTTAGAATTGAATCTTGATTCCCTTATTCTGTTGTACTGTTCTTGTACTAGCAATTCTCTAGTTTTTTCAATTATTATGTTGTTTATCACCTGCCCTTGTATTCTCATTCCCTACAACATTCAGACAATATTGTTTTATTAACCTTTGATTTGAGCAAACTCTCATACAGTCCCTCATGTGTTTGTACAATAGATATGGTGGTTAAATGGCTAACCAAGATAGTTGAAATTTGGTATGAAAAAAAAAATATTTAGACTTAATTTTTGTCACGATTGATCTAAAAAACTAAAAAAAAAAAATAATATGAATAATACAGATTATACTCTATCTCCGAAAAACTGATAGTAATAAAATTTATTATTTGGAAAAAGTTATTGTATTATCACACAGAAGCGGTAAAACAAAAGCGACAAAATATGAATAGTTCAAAACGAAATATTGTTAAAAACAACCGAGTGTGCCGCACATATTATATGGGAATACGAACTAGGGTTAAACACAATAGACCATAAAAATTTGACCCTAAAATTTTGAGGAAAAATATGGTCACAGGGGTGTGTTTAATGATATGATAAATATGGTCACAGGCGTGCTTTTAATAAAATGATAAATAGTAATATAGAAATACACAAAACCAATTTAAACGTGTTTAAAATGTGCACGCCGCTGGTAACTGCCTGACAAAATGATTTATGACTATCAGTCTTTCAGAGATAGAGTATAAAGTGAACCAAAAAGATATAATTAAATATTTTGATCAGATTTTTTTTACCATAAATATTGCCTTTTTTATTGTTGATAAATTTAATAATTTTTTCAATTATTTTGCGTACCTAACATAAAAGATTAATGGCAAAATAATATTTTTAATACACTTTATTTTGAAACGATTTTTATAAAAAAGAAGAACCCAGAACAATTGGACTCAAAATATAAACCAGTGGCGAAGGGACACCTCCGGTAGATTTGCCCTCCCATAAAATAATACTAAAAAAAAAAACAAAACAATTTTTTTTTTTAAATTTAAAAGAAGATTTAGATAAATCTTCAAAAATACTTCAAATTACGTCCTATACAAATTTTTGTCCAAAGGTTGGTTTACTAGTTACGAATTTTTTAAAATTTTAAAGTTTAATAACTTCCTTTTCCGGTTTCGGATTTTAATACAAAACAATAGGGTTCTTTCCAATTATTAGGAGAATTTTTTAGTATCAGAACGAACTCTGTAAGTTAAACCGTTTTTGAGTTATCGTGTATACACACAGACACCCACACACACATACGGACGGCACTTCGAAAATAGGTTTTTTGGATTCCCTGGACCATGAAACGTGGTCATCAGTCAAAATCTCGACATCGAAAATTTTCGCGATTACCTTATATATTAAGGTCGGGCAAGTAAAAAGCAAAGTAATGCACATTGATGTAAATCGAAATAATACAGCTGGAATTTTTGTTCATTTTTTTTTTTTTTTTTTTAATATCGATTTTTTGCTTCGTTCAATTATTTAATCATTGATTTTTTTAAATTATTTTTAGTTATCATATGATCTTATCTTAGTTAGGCTCTGACAGTTGGTAAATAAAGGACAGAGAAATTATTTTAAGGCCTCATTTCGACGCGATTTTTGTAATGAATATTTCCTAAAAATATTGTCTACCACACTATCAGTTAGAGTAGTGTTTTCCAAAGTGTGGTACGGGAATGGTTACTAGAGGGTACTCTGCGAATATGTGACATATCAAGTGTTGATTTATACTTTTTTTGAGTGATAGCTGGCGCATCGTCTCAACATAAAAAATCAGCTGTGGCCACCACAGGACCGAACACCATCACAAAGTACTTGTTTAATTTATGCTGCTTTATCAAAAAATGTCTCAAATAAAAGTTTTAGTTATTGCTTTTATAACAACTTTTCTTAAATAAATTTTTTCGAAATATTTCTCTGTTGTGAAATATTCGCAAAAATCTTAAAACCGACACGAGTAAACTCCCGATTTCAGTTAACCGATAGATTAACTCTAGTTAACCGATTTTTACCAAAACTTGATCAACTCGTGCCATTGATATCAGAAGCTTAAATATGATGTTTCTTAAAAATCCTTTCAGCCGAATTTGCTTTGCAAGTGTTCACGGACCGACCGACAGACAGACAGACAGACCGACATCATGCTAAAAATAGTCAAAACGCGATGTAGGGCTGAGGTCCCACATAACGTTTTGGAGTTCGTGGAGATACATCGAAATCTCGAAATGTCAAAATCGGTATGATCATAATACCTCCCTTATATATGTTGGCGGTTGGTAAATATGTCATCATTCTAATCAACTAATGTAAATATAATTAATGTTATTTATAATATATTTTTTTATTTATTGTTTATTATTATTGCTATTACAATTATTTAATCACACTTGTTTTGGCTTTATTCAAATGCACGTACCAAAATTTTAAATAATAAATATTCTTAACCCTTTAGTTCCGAAAACCGCATCGGGGCGGATTATATATAAATCCATATAAAAATAAATAAGTGCAAATTTCATCATATGCCCGTGGCCGCCTACAAACGACTACACAATGAAACACTTACAGACGCCGATTGAGCGAAATTACACTTGATTTTACTTAAAACAATCAGTTGAATGCAAGAGTTGACGTATACTCAGTATTACGAATATTTCGAAACTTTGGGAAACACTGAGCTTTGTTTGAGTATTAACTCTACAATACCGGTTCTATTGTCTGTTGCGACTTTTGATATGAAAATACCATATCCAAAGAAAATTCTGGAGAGAGGGGGTGGCGATTTTTGCGTCTCTGTTCTCCGTAGTGAACCCATATCAAAGAGTCATAGCAACTCTAGTAATATGCATAGGACAAAGACATGCAAACACCGAAAAAACAAAGTAATTAATTGAAATGATATATAAAATGTAATTGTAAAATTTAAGTTTTAACCGGTCACAGTAATTATTTTTATGAAGTCATCAAAGATTTAATGGTTAAGAAGCACTGTTGTAATCTGTACATGACTATGATATCTATTTATGTGTGTAAAGATATTGCACAACCACCACCGGATCACATTTCAAAGGCTACTTATCTTTGACATATTTTATATGGAATTAATTGCTTCTACTGAACTTCCACTCAAATTGATTTTATTATTTTTTTATTGACATTCAAAATTGATAATTGATAATAAAGGACTGTTAATAGCAACTCAAATGTCAAGATAGGATAATTTCATTATTTTTATTATTTGATTGAAATGATAGTATACGATATAAATCACTTGTAAGTCTATAATAAATTATAATTTTATTCATTTATGACGATAATAAAATTCTTGAACTATTCTTCTGCTATCTTCCGTGTAAAACTACAAAATGCTTTTGATGAAACCTTTGATGCATTTTTATTAAATGTTTTAATAATTTTATGATTTCCTTGTTTACATACAAGTTTGTTTTAAAATATATTATAATACATTAACATTTCATTCAGAAGCAGATAAACTGGAAAACTAAAAACAATAAAAATAGAATTTTTAAGGTTTTAAATGGAAAATTGTGTCGAAAATGATTTTAACATACACATTTTATAATTCTTTATTTAAAAATTAAAACAAAATGTCAAAAATCTAATCAATATGGGTTAATGTTTAGAATTTTGTAGATATAATAAAACTGTTATACCGTCACTCTACTACGTGTCTGTCTACCTATGTCTCTATCTGTCAAATTGTGGCTGAACAGCTATACCTAGACAGTTGAAATTTAAGTATATACACCTTTGTTCATATATAGGAAATATACTGAAATTTGAAATAAACAAAAGAAAAAAAAATGGTTAAAAAAATGCTTTTTTGTCCGTCATCCTATTATTTAGTATGATTGGTTTAAAATTGTGAAAAAATTGGAGTACTGTACGGATGAAAAATCGGAGGTGTCCTATTTAACCGGGAATGTAGTTTGATATCGAAATCTACAATAAATAAGACTTCGGTTACATGGAACTTCAATTGTTTTATTAAAGTGCATAGAACACTAGATAGAAGCAAAAATATACAAAATTTTGCCAAATGTAAATTTTACCTATAAGTTCTTTATTAAAAATCATAAAAGATTTTAGATTAAAATGAGGCAATTTTTTGATTAATTTCCAGCTTATTTTTTAAACTTTTTTTGTTCACTGACCATTCCTCAATTTATAATATATTAACCAAAAAATTTCTTATGGAGCCGTTATATTTTTGTTATCGAAATTGTCGAATTTTGTTAAAGAATTTAATTTATTGAGGCTTATTTTTAAACTAGAATTGTCAACAAAATGATGGAATATTTCAAACTAGACTTAAGTATTGTTTAATATTATTATTCTAATTATATATTTTTTTTAGCAAGTATTTATGATTTAACATCCTAATATAAAAAAAATAGTTTATATAAGTTATTAAAATACATTTTTAATTGAAATAAATTCGTATTGCTCTGAACGGGCTTGTTACACCTTAGGTGGAAGAACTATTAAGGACTCCTAAGGAATTCTATAAAAACGAAATTTCAATTGATTCCCTTCTTTATTGTCGTTGCATTGCGATGTTTTTTTTGGTTTTTTAATTCTATAGATGCTGTGCGCCAAAAATTTTAACTAACCATCTTGGTTTTCCAACTCTTTTTACCCTGTGGATTCCAAATTAATGCTCTTCTTCCAATATTTTGGATCTCATCTAGGGGTATTAAAAATCCACTTCCGTTTGCACTTTCGACTTCCTTTCTTTATTCTTTTGTTATGTGTGTTGCCATAGATCTTCTTTGGCTATTGATTTTGGTCAATTAACACTCCCTATTTCTTCAAGTATTTGTAGATAAATTTTTCAGTGATATGTAATTGATAACTGCAGATTGGTTGATAAAGTTAGCAAATTTATGATAACTAACCAGATCTCACAGGTAAATAACAAACCATACTTAATATGCTAGAAATCTACAGTGTTAGAGTGTTACAAATTCACAATTTTGCCAATCTAAATATAGTTGATCGACAGATAATATTGAGGTAACTGAAAGTACTAGAAACAGAAATAAAGAAAGGCGCCAAAATTACTAGAATAAATTTGAATGTATAGAAGTCCAGGATAATGTTATGAAAAAGGTTTGAGGTATGTTTCTTGCTACATGGATCTTCGACGTAGAACTTAGAAATAACACGTAGAACGTAGAAATAAAACGTAGAACGTAGATTTTGTTGCTTTTGTTTCCAATAAATGTTAATTATATTGTGCCAAAACTCTTTAAGTTAACCTCTTTATAAAAGAAGTTTCTTAAAAGTATCGAAAACATGTATTCGTCAAATAATATGGACGACGATTTAGCAATACTATTCGCCAACAACGTCGTAAACAAAGAATATCTAAAACACGATGGTAGTTTAGGCCAATTTTGCAACTAGTTACGCCAACATTAGTGTCAGCCGCCCGTGTGCAAACACACATAAGACCGGCTTTTCTAGAATAGAACCGAATGTCGCCCGTACGTAAGCTTTCATAAGATCGCCCTCTACTAGTAGGCTTCAATAGATGGACCCCGAATTCCGCCCATTTGCTCCTGTGCAGCACAGACGCTATGGCCTTATACGTCGAAAAGTTTCCTCAGTTAGTTTATCTATTATATATTAAACAATATATTAATTTTTAAACAATAATCTTACCATGGTAATTATTTATTTCAATACCGTGATCCCAATAAATGTTGACAGGTTCTATCTACCTACATACGACATATTGAGTATGTTTTGTCATGTTCTATCATTCTTTCCTATTGGTCGGACGTAAAAACGTAGACGAGAAGTATAAAAATATGAATATTCTACTTAAACGTTTCTATGTCTACGTCCGTGTACGTCTAATTGGAAACCATAGCATGCATTTTCCTATTATTTATATTTTTATTATTTTTATTATTAGAATTCTACGTCTACGTCAATTGGAAACCATTCTTTAGAGACTAGAATATTCAAGAGGAACGGAACGTCATTCTATAAAAATTAGTGAGATAACGATAAAGAATTCAAGCGAAGATTATCTGTGGTAAAAATGTAGAATAGAGATATTAAGTGTTGTTGTTGTCACATAATTAGTGTATAATTTACGTTAAATACCATTTAGATATTGTAATAAATAAGCAAAAATTACAACCATAATTTGTCTTATATTTTATTATTGTCACGTTACAATGCGATCCCGGAATATATGACGCACAGAATATTGTCGCTATCAAAACATTTATAAACGTATGTTATTAAAACCGACGAAGTAACAAAAAATCACACCTAACGTAATTAAAAATGATAAATGAACGTATTATAATCACAGACATTTCTATGGACTTTTTCATTCACATATATTTTTATTTTCCATTCTAACCATTATATTGGTGTCCTTCCCAAACACGTGACATATAAAAAAATAAATAAACAAATAAATTCTGAGTAAATACTAAGAAAATATAAAAAATATCTTCATTATAATCGTGACGGCAATTACAGAATAGCATGCTGTGAGCAAATGGCTAAGCAACTACATATTCAAGTGAACATATACGAGCAAACACTATGACTTTACGATCATTGAAAATGATATGTGATTACTAAACAATTTTCCCGTGTACCACGGTGTTAAAATGAAATATCTCCACACTTCTACCTCATATATTGCAAAAGGTGTGAGACGGAATTACTACCATAACTGTTTATATCTACAATTGTCACGCTGAATTGTAAATATGTAAGAAATGAAGAAATTATTGATGATAAATTTTACTGATGTATGAAGCTATCAAATTTGTTCGTATGAATACAGATGTAATGGGAAATCATATGATGTGTTTATGGGCAGTTCAAGAAATTATTACATTCAATATGTGTATTTGTATGGAAATTGTACTTAAATTGGCATTTAATAATTTTTGTATGGTTATATAGAATTTGTTCTGCATAATGGATAGATGCAGAGTTATATTTACACCTTTCTTCCATCTTCGATTCAATATCACGTGAGGCCCTTACCAATTCCGGAGCTTGGGTCATTGTGCTCCTCTGCAGACGCGGGATCTGAGGACCTATATGTACGCCCTGGGCTTTTTTTTTGCTTAGATTTTCGTTAGCAAGTCTATTATCTCTCATTTAAACAAGATCTCCACTAAATACTGTAACTCCACTCCACTAAATAAGTCGACACAACATAGGTGAGTTCTGTTCTAATTAATTAATTTTCTTTTTCAATAAAACATGAGAATGGTACTATATTACATATTTAGCATAATTTGTAATGAGTAATTGCCATTTTGGACATTTATGGCTTTTATTATGTGAAAATTTTGTCGATAAGTTCACGTACCTAGTCTCTATTAAATAAATTCAGATGAGCCCTCCGATCTTGGCTCATTCTTTAATGGTATATGAGGAGGTAACATTAAAAACGTGTTTTGTCATACAAAAATCAAAACTGAAATATTGGTATCAGTGTCTTCTACTTCTTAAATGTAATAATAAATAATAGGTTCTCAACGCCTAAGCCACGGGGTCAGTAAGATGTTTCGACCGGTCCTATTATCCCTGTATAAACAGGTACTCTCAAAAAATGAGTTTTTTAAGTATTAAACACTTGAGACTGAGTCGATCCCAGAGTTGACTGCACAATATCGAAAGATAAAAATCCGAATCAATTTACTTCTTAAATGTATAAAATAAAATCATTAAATTAATCTAAAATAAATCAAGAATTTTAGTTGGCGTTTCCACACATCCGAGCCTAGGGCTCATCCATATGGTAAATTTAGTAAATTAAAATGTTTACTAAATCAAAAAGAATTTCAAATAAAAATCCTTATTTTCATGTTGTGCAGCAATTTTCTTGAAATATTGTTTTTATAAATATTTCTCTGTTACGAAATATTCGCAAAAATCTTTATAAAATAAAAAATAAAAATAAAAATGAAATGTTCAATTGATTTATGTTCATCTGTCGCTATGATAATATGTCACAGTGTTCATTTGTCATGTGTTAAAATGTGTCTATGTTCATCTGTCGCATGCTAATCTGTCCATGTTAAAGTGTCACATGTTAATCTGTCGTATGTTCAAATGTCGTCGAACCTTAAGCAAAAATGTTTTCTTGTAGGGGCTCACGTTCAATTAAAAGACAAATATGTCCCTTAAAAGCGTGTTTTTGAAGTGTTGCTGGGTAAAAAACAAAGGTTCCAGAAGAAGAAATTAAATTAGTGCTAATAATTGAAAAATGGTCAGTGAAAAAATTACTACGCCACTGGAAAGAAATCAAAAAGTTGCCTTAAGATTTAGAATTTTTTATGATTTTCAATAAAGACGTTTTATTTTATTTTTATTTTACTGTATAGGATACATAATAGAATATCCTCACAAATGGGTTATTCCAGTTACAGTGTAACACAAATTATACATTAAGTGTACACATGTTATTTCTATACAAAATTAATAAATTAACAATATAAGTATACAATAATAATAACAATAATAGTATTTTATGGTAACTGTATCAGTCACAATTCATAAATTATAAAGACATTTTTTCTTGAAAGAAAACTATTAAGAAGAAAATATGTCAATATCAGCAGCATATTCATTAAGTGTCCTACAAATTCTTATCATGGGGGAATTCATTTTTGAGTTGGTAAGGCAAGCTGAAGTATGAAACAAGATGGGATTTCTAACCTGATGTTGATAAATATTGTAATTTATATAACTTAAGCCACTCGAGCGCGTCAAAGTTATTATTAACAATTTTGTAAGCGATCACAGCATCATTCAAAAGTCGTCTATTAACCAAACTAGTCATATTATTGAGACCTAAGTCAAATTGATATGATTAATAATATTTTTTTGTTTTACTCTATAATTTAGACGATTAACAATTTTTTTTTTGTATCTTTTCTAAAGATCCAATGTATGTTTCATACTGAGGGTTCCAAATACAACTAGCGAATTCTAGATGACTTCTGACTAATGCATTATATAATGTGATGAAAGCACGTGGTTCTGTAAATTCTGTAGTAACTCGAAACATAAATCCTAAGTTTCTGAAAGCTTTTTGTGCAATATTGTTAATATGCTTTTTAAAGATAAGTTTAGAGTCCAGAATCACTCCAAGATCTTTGACATCAAAGACCTGTTTCAACAAATTTCCAAGTATTAAAAAGTCAAATTGAATTAAATTATTGGATTGATTTCTACTGAAAGTAATGTAGTTACATTTTTTATAATTTACTACCATTTTTTGTGTTTTGGTTACAGAAAATACTTAATCTATCTACATCGTCTTGATAGAACGATTTGAATAAAAAATTGAAAACAAAAGAGGTCCAAGGTGCGAACCTTGTGGCACTCCTGAAGTTACTGAAACCAGAGACGATTTGTAATTATTTACAACCACATACTGAGTTCTATGTATGATTTTAACCACCGCAGCAGATCGCCACATATACCGAACTTTTCCAATTTATAAAACAGAGTAGGATGATGAACCTTATCGAAAGCTTTGGAAAAGTCCATATAAACTGCAGAGACTTGCTGCCTGCGATCCAAGCAAATATTAACATACTGCATAAGTTGCAATAAATTGGTAACAACAGATCTGGACTTGAAAAATCCATGTTGTTCTTGTTGTTTTAGTTGACGAATTTTAATTTCTTCCATATATCTAATAGGCTTTCTATTTTATCAAAACAAATGATGTGCCGTTCATATGCACTAGTTAAAGTGAAAATTTAGCATAATTTAACCGAAGTCGTATCTCTTTTAGTTTTCAAGAACTCCATACATTTACAGTTAAATGGGAGATCTGGCACATATGCCAGCAATGTGTCGAGTGACACTTCCATCTAGGTGTGAACGTAGGCTTTAATACGAGTTGTTAATATAGTGTAATCGCCTAAGCTACGATATTATATGTTCGAGATAATTATTATGGAGTGTTTAAGAAGTTGATTGGTGCAGAGCAGTCCACTGATGAAGTAATAATCAAACGATAGTGTTTTGATTTATGCAAATTCTGGAATGCAGAATGAGAATGCAAAACGCCTGAAATACGTGTAATAAAGTACGTATTTATGAACAGTTCATTATTTAAACACGAGGACTGGTGTACTGTCAGTAAACACGCAAATGTACCACGGGATACTTATAAAAATATGTTATTTAGATGGGAACTTGCAGAGGTGGATTTAAACTAAACAATGAAATGTTTCAAATAGGTCTTGCATTAAAAAATATTTCCGATAAGACTGTCTTACAACAATGACTATAAATGAAATATATTCGTAGGTTATATCTCGAGAGCTCTGAATTTTATCGGATAAAGTGTTGGTAGCTGTTATTTTGCAAATTTTTAATTACAAACAGTTCGAGACTTAACAATTTATCTTTTCATGTAAGTCAAGAACATATAGTCTGTTTTTTTAGTTCAATCGGAACTAGAATTTGAAAACTAGTAATTTTTATCGATTAAATGGAGCCTTTGATCATTTCGTTTAGCAAAAGCCCACTTTAATCATTAAAAAGTGAAATGAGAATTTCCTTTACTTAGTTCGCTTAAACGTTTGGATAATAAATATTTTAACATACAAAATTAGATGAAAATTCATAGGTTATTACTGGCTAATGGCCAACATTCAAAACTTTCTTTGGACAACAAATTACTATTATTATTATTATTACAACTAAGAGCAGAAGTCATAAGATTTGTATAGCTCTATATATTATAGAATTATGAGTATGTGCAAAAACAAAATACATAAAAAAAAGTAAACAAAGAAAGAGAAAAAAAAGTTAAACTAATCCTTAACAGTAAACAAAATCTTAAAAATAACAAATTTATTGTTCAAAGGCTAAATGTAAGTCCAAATTGTTCACGCCATTCGAGGACATAACATGTTCAGGTAAATTGTTCCAAATTTTAAAAATACGGTTAATTAAAAAATTAGAACGCACATTTTTTTTTAAAAAACCTCATGCTATAATTTAATAACATACCTACGCAGACGGCTATCACTATTGAGGGTGAAAAAATGGAACAAGTCGCACTTAAAATCGCTACGCACTATTTTAAAGAATGTAATGATGTCACCTCTCATCCTGCGATGTTCTAAAGATGTTAATCTCAAAATTGGCAATCTGTTATCGTAACACAAATGTCAAATCACTGGACACAACTTTGTTGCACGCCGTTGAACCTTCTTCTTTAAGTTTGTATATCTTCTTAAAGACGGAGACCAAACTAACACAGCAAACTCCTAATGCGGTTTTATATATGTAATATATAATTTTCGCACTAGTTCCGGTGACGGCTGATAAATACTTAATATCAATTATAAGATATAGTTTGCCCTTTTCACTGATTTTAAAACTTGCGAGGACCATTGCATATCTGAAGTGACAGTTATTCCAAGATCAATTTGTTCAGTGACTTGCTTAATTGGGACACTATTTTGACTTGAAAAAATAGGTCGGTTAAGAAGGCTTTGATCCAATGTAGCAATTTTCCACGTGTACCATAATCTTCCAGTTTGTGTAACAATCTTCTGATTGGAACTTTGTCGAACGCTCTCGAGAAATCCAAATAAATAATATCCAGAGGCATAGATTGATCATGTGCCTTTGTCCAGAAGTCGGTTGAAGACAGCATATTTGACGTAACAGAGCGACCAGGAAGAAAACCATATTCGAATTATCTAATTCGAATACAATATATTGTTCTATATGTCTATCTAGACATATAGAACTTCATTTTCGAATAAAAATCTTATAAGAGTCTTAGCAATAATTCGCTCCATAACTTTTCTAACATTAGACCACGTACAGGGCGGTAATTATATAAAGTAATTTTGTAACCAATTTATACCTACGGTTTTCAGCTCAGGGGTACTGCTAATATATCTAATATCAGTAAAATTCAAGGATTCCAGTCGAAAATTCTACGAGCCATTACGAATGCCTCTTGGTTTGTATCAAACGATATTAATAAATTTTATTAATATTTAATAATATCATAAGATATAACCTCTTTAAATTGTTTTTCTTTTCCAGCAAAATGTTCGACTCTTCAGATGAATTTTTAGACTTTGCTGTGCATTTGATTCCTCGTCCGCACATATTTGACAACTCTCCTTTAATTTGTTGGGTGATTATGGATATCCTTGTAGTTGTTTATTAACTCCTTTACTCAATCCATACACTATCTCTGAGCAGAACTACAACGCAGCACACATATTGACAAGAAATACCGTATAGTGATCGTTCCGAGTCAAGGAACATTTCTATGTTAATTTATAGGATTAGGATTAAAAATTGACACAAGTCGTGCAATAATAATTGCATGTTTTACATAATATAAGAATGTTATTTAAAGATGAAATTCCACCTATTGAAGAAGAAATTCAAATACTTGAAGAAATGCTTCTGATGCAGTTCCACTTGGATAATACAGAAATTGATTTTTTATTTATAAATAATACATGAGAGTATATAATTTGAAGGGCTACTAGGGTATAATAAGCCTGTTTGATATTTAAGACAACTGTGAAGTTGACATTCATACCAATCTACCAAATTAAAATCCTTAACTGAACATAGACCACTGAAATTACTTAACAGGAAGTTGTACCGATGCGATTTCTTCATTAAACAGAGTTATATTTTAACAACGGGCTAGCACAAAATGTATAGGTTTAGCAATCTTTTATAAAACCGGACATTAGACTTTTTCTTCTCGTATTTCTATGCAGTTTAATCGTGTCTATACACGACACCAACGCAGGTCTTTTGTTTGGTCATTTATCTTCTTTTTTTTTTTTCTTCCTGGGCGTTGTTAGTCTGGTTGACTTTAGGTTTCATTCGTACAAGTCCTCCTTCTTGCTCGATTAAATATAAAGTTCTTCCAATGTTGCTCTAAGCTTTTATTTGAAACATTTTATTATTTTTAAGTAATATTTAGCAGATAGGCGAGTACCACATTATATAACAAATTATGAGGCGCTATTACAGATGTTTAACAAAATAGTTGTTGTTTTCCTGAGTCCGAACCTGTGTTTGGAATTGAGCTTTCCATGTGTCCATAAAAGTAAAAGGTTATGACTTGATGTGTATGAGTCGCTAGTAAATAATTTCAGTTGGAGTACGGCACGGTAAGAACTCGGGAACACCTTGAGAAGTCGTTATGTGTACTTGTGCATGTTTGTTTTAGAAAGAAAGGTAAGATTTGTTGGCCGAGCACCGAGCACCGAGCTGCATGTGGGTGCACCAAGTGCTTTACCGTGTTACTTATCATGTGAACACTAGAAAAAATATACACGAGAACAGCGATTACTTGAAAGGAAATGATTTTGTTATTAATCATTTGTTACAGGAGCTTATCATAATTGTTTCTAATCGCATATACACACGTATTTGCAAATTTACGTAATATATTTTGTGTACTTGAAATAATATCGGTGGCGAATTAAGTAGGTGTCGAGTATGACGATTTCCAGGGACCACGTGATCGAAAGGGGCTTCATGTGGGAGTCTGGTATATTTTTTTATTCACCTTCAAAATATTTTGGGGGCTCCAGTAAGAATTTTCCGGACCCGCGTTTAAACAGTTTACACACGGAAGTAAGAAATGACGTCATTTGGTCTTTTTTGGCATGGATTAAGTGAATTATATTACTATTGAAATTACTTTATTAACACATATAAGTACGTCTAATATCTGTCAGAAAATAATTCTTTGAGTTGTACTAAAACCTTCAAAAGTAAGTGTTAAAACAATTCCATGCTAGTCATCCTAGTATAAATAAAATGGAAAATGGAAATAAAACTCGAATCTTTGTTTATTGGCCTGGTCCTGACCATCAAATATAACAATTCTCCATACTGAGAGGTAAATATTTAACTTATTTCTTAAATGGAAACTTGTCTGAATATAATATAATTGATTTGTCCAAAATGTACTTATATTGCCAAAATGCCAGAGAAAACTGAATTGTCATCCTGGCCCATTCCTGATGAACCATGGAAAAAAAGTACATATAGAATATATTCGACCATTTGAAGGACTAAACTCTTTGTTTGCAATAAATTCATACTCAAAATAGTCTGAAATTTTCATAATGAAAAGAACCATAGCGTCTGCTATAATACTACAGTTAAGAGTTATTATTATTATTATTATTATTATTTTTTTTGTATATGAGGTATGCCAGGTACCCTATTATCTGGTAATAGAACTCAATTCATGCCAACAAAATTTTACAATTTTTGTAAGCAAAATGGAATTTATCATCTTCGTACATTTCCCTATTACCCACAGTCAAATAGGCAACTTAAAAGATTCGTTGATTCTTTTAAACGTGTTTTGTTTAAACTAAAGAGGAAGGTACTACAGAGGAAAACTTACAAACTTTTATGTTAAATTATCTAATCACGACTAATTTAAATGTACTATAATGCCTGCTGAAGCGCTTATGAACCGATTTGTTTAATTTAATTTCTTCTTTCTATCCTTTGCTAGTAAGGCAATTAGCCAGGACAATTCTAATTTTTCGTAATGAGTAATGAAAATTTGAACCCGAGACCATAGCAACGCAGGGCCGTGGTAATTATTCAAATATAATTGTTTAATTCATTTTTTCTTTATATACAATATAAATTATATACAATAAATAATTATAATTTATAATAAATAAAAATTTCCAATCACAGATAAATAACTTTTATTATTAATAGGGACATTATTAAAATCACAGTATTTTTTTTAATGATTTCAAACTTTATTCATTAAAATTACTCAGTAGAAAACTTTTTATATTTTTCCGAACTATGGATCTTTTTGAGTAGGTGTTTTTTGTTTTGAACCATTTTATAAAAATCCGCTCAGTTTTCTTCATAATTTAATTTAATCAGTAATATTGCTTTTAATTTGTCTACATCAAGTTGAGTTTTGTCACTTGTCCAAAAGATGTTCATCAAGGAAAATACCCTTTCGGTAGATATTTTTTTTTTAGTTCAAGATTTGTAAAAATAAATTTAGTTGAAATAAATTAAAAATAAATATCGAAAATAAACTTTTTCTAAAATTCGGGACAATTTAGGACAAATATTGCCTCTGAAAAAATTCGGGACTGTCCCGGCAAATTTGGGACGTCTGGTCACCTTAGTAAAAGGGCATATAAAGTAAGTTCATCGTTTCTAGACCTCTAGTCATAAATATGAAAGCCAAAAACATGAGTACAAAATATTAGCCAAATTAAATTTTTGAATAAAATCGTGATTTTTTGACAGATCCATGCGATTGGTTACGATTTGCCTAAAAACATTTTCAATCACATGAAAATGATTTTTTTTTTTTTTTGTAACTTTTTGTCTTCCATTAACCTACAAATAAAAAGCATGCAATTAATACCTCACTCAATATTAAAAAGAAAAAACAAAAAAATAATTATGTATTATATTTTTTAGATGCGACTCCAAGTCATATTCCGTTGAGGCAAATTGTCCCGTTGAAAAAATTTGCTCACCACTGCATGGAGCCTTTAAAACCAAAGCATTATGGGGTCTATTCTGTAACCAAGCTGTTAATTTTAACACGGTGTTAAAATTTAAAAGTCACATTTTAACACGTTTGCTATTCTGTAAACATGTATCTTGTTAAAAAATTAACAGATGTTAAAAAACAGCTGTTAAACTAAAAAATTTAAAGTTATCTAAACAGGTGCCTTTAAAATTAAACATCATGTTTATTTTGACAAATGGCATGAGCAGGCCTTTGGTTATTGGTTATTTACTAAATGAAAATAAACGGGAGAAAAAAGGAAGCTAAGAAACTCATTTTTAGTGAATGCATCAAATATCAAAATTACCTAATGTATCTGTTTTAGAAACGAATTAGGGTTATTTAATAGAAGACTTCGAGATACGGGTAATCCATTTGAACTTCCTGATGTCAGATTTTTTAAATTGTTTCGATTAAATAAAGTTGCTGTACAGCAGGGCCGGATTGAGGGTGAGGCGAGTGAGGCACTTGTCTCAGGTGATCAGTGGAAAAGGGTGCCAAATTAATGTAAAAATAATAATCAATAAGAAGACAAAATAAAGGAAAAACTAACTTTAATAATTAATAATGTGTCAAAATTAAAACTACTGATCCAGATAGCGAAATGTAATTTTGTAGTAAGGACCTTTGTTTTAAGGTCATCACTTAAGTCCATTCTACATTATACTTTTTTCAATACTATCCAACTCTGACGTCATTTCAACTTTTGATACTACAGAATATACTGGGGGAAAAAAATAAGAGACAGTGATAAATTTAAATCTTCCATCTCTTATTACTTTTCATTGCCAACTTAAAAATTTTTTGGTTCAGATGGCAGACAACAATTTGGTATCTACGACTGAAAAGTACAGAACTGTCAATCAAAAATTTGATCGGAGGTAGTTTTGGATGACAGTTCTGTACTTTTCAGTCGTACCAACACCAACTTTTTAGTTTTTGTTTACAACTTAACTTTTAGTAGTTTATTAAGTTGATAAGAAGTTTATTTAGATCATATAATTAAATATAAACTTAGCACAATTAAACAATATTTATAAATTGGTTTACTATAGCCAAATTGTTGTCTGCCATCTGAACCAAAAAAATTTTAAGTTGGCAACGAAAAGTAATAAGAGATGGAATATTTAAATTTATCACTGTCTCTTATTTTTTTCCCCCAGTATATTCTGTAGTATCAAAAGTTGAAATGACGTCAGAGTTGGATAGTATTGAAAAAAGTATAATGTAGAATGGACTTTATATTTTAGAAATAAGGACTTTTAAAGTGTTAGGGAAGCCCAATTGTAAAATCTTGCCCAAGATCCGAAAAAAGCTAGTTACGGCTCTGCTTAGGAACGCTAAATTAAGTCTTGCCTAGGGGCGTCAACAACCCTCGCGCCGGCCCTGTCGTTCAGAATTAAATTGAATAAGTAATTCCACATATGCCGGTAACAAGAAGAACAACAGCCATACCAAATTATATTAAAGTACTATCTGCTTTGAATCCTTTTTTTTTTTGATATGAAAAACATCGGTTTTTTTGCAGCCATTGGCTGTATATAATATATTTTTTAACTCCTGTTTTGTTCCATTTCAAGAAGTAACCACTAACTGGACGTGAATGTAAACAACACTATGCCCGGCTATGCTTTATGAATCATCGTTAGACAAATAATAGTAAGGGTCAAGAATCGACGTGCAATTTGTACTACTCATTGCTAGCTTCATGGTAAATTTTAACAGGCGTGTTTAAAAATAAAAATATAACGGCAATGTTAAAATTAACATTACAGAATAGCAAAATGTCAACTCGAAATTAACACCCCTGTTATAATGTTACTTTTAACACATTGTTAAAATTAACAGCTTTGGTTACAGAATAGACCCCTATGTCGGACCTTTGGTCCTATCAAATTAAATGGAGCATTTGATCGTCCCCAATTACATCGGTGCGAAGCCCAAGTTGCCACGTAACAAATCTATTATGTTTAATAATTATGTCATAAAAATTGCAATATTATTGTTAACTATAAGAAAGTTAGGTGTGCGAAACATATTATGAATTAACACATAATAAAATCTAAGAAATGTAAAAAAATATAAATAAATTTGTAATAAATATTTAATAATTCTCCATACTGAGAGGTAAATATTTAACTTATTTCTTAAATGGAAACTTGTCTGAATATAATATAAATGTTTATTAATATTTCGTAAATACAATAAAAAATTAATTCTCTTTCACAAATTTTTACAAATATTATTTATAAAGTAGAATATTATGATAATCAAATTTACACAATTTGTTATTGTAAATGATGTTTAGAATATTATTTATTGTTATGATAATTTAGTAAATGTAACTTTTATTGTTTTGTAAATTAAAATCTATGTTTGTTTTTCAAAAATGTGAAAATATTTGAATTTCTAATAATATATCTGAAATTAAAATGTATTAGTTCTAATAAGATACTGAAAGTAAATTGTTATGTCGAAAATTTTTGTAAATAGCAAATTTTAATTAATATTGTAAGAAAATTCAAATTTGTCATGTTTGTACCCATATATTTTCATTTTGACCCACCTATAGGAAACTGCTGCGAATTAAAAAAAAAAAAAAAAAACAATACCTATATTCAAGAGTAGTTAAATATGCCCTCATATACCCCCCTTGAAAAAAAATCTGCAGTAGTCAAAGGACGTAGCCATTATACCATGTCTACAAGTATGAAATGCGGATTTTTTTTCTTTAATAAAACACATTAAACTAAAAAGAACAGTAAAAGTTTATTTATTCAAAGTATGCTCCATTAGAAGTTATACATTTTTCCCATCTTTCAGGCAATTTGTGAATACCTCGCCAGTAGAACTCTTCCCCTTTCCCCGCAAACCATTCATCTAGCTATTCTTTCACATTTTCATATGAACAAAAGTGCTGCTCGGCAAGTGCGTGACCCATCGATGCGAACAAGTGGTAATCTGAAGGGGCCAAGTCTAGCGAGTAAGCGGCATGGGGTAGCACTTCCCACTTGAGTGCCTCCAATGTGTTGCAAACTGCTTTTGCCTTATGTGATGGAGCGTTATCATGAAGAAAGATTACCTTGTGCTGTCTTCTTTCGTATTCTGGTCGTTTTATGAGCAGCGAATGGTTCAATTAGATCAGTTGTTGTTGGTAGCGTTGGGTATTAACTGTTTCACCAGGTTTTAACAATTCATAATAGACCACACCCTTTTGGTCCCACCAAGTACAGAGCATTGTCTTTTTGCCAAAGCGATTCGGTCTTGCAGTTGATGTGGATGGTGAGCCTGGGTTCACCCATGATTTTTTGCGTTTGGGATTTTCAAAATAAATCCATTTTTCATCGCCAGTAATGATACGATGCAAAAAAGACTTACTTTTGTATCGTGCAAGCAAAATTTCACAAGTGTTTTTGTGTTTTTCCATCTGCCTCTCATTCAATGCATGTGGAACCCATCTGTTGACTTTCTGGATCCTTACCCATCTCTCGTAGGCGATTGGAAACAGCCTGCTCTGCTAGTTGTTATTGTGATTGACTATCGTCTTCCTGTAGCAATGTTTCCAATTTTGTATCTTCATATTTTTTTGGAGGTTTTCCATTTTCTTTGTCTGTAAGATCAAAGTCACCACTTTTGAAACGCCGAAACCATCGTTCACACGTATCTTGCGATGGAGCATATTCACCATAAGCTTCTCGAAGCAGTCAGTATAATTCAACAGTAGTTTTTTTCAAATGAAAACAAAACAGTTGTACTGTCCGCGAATGCTATTTATTTGGCACAAAATTTGACATTTTTAACACAGTAAAACAAAACTATATGATTACTTTTCAAATTATAACCTATACGCATTTGACACTTACTGATAACTTAACAAAACGCCATATGTGTTGAAACTTTGCACTATACACTAGGTTTGCGCGGCAAGTTTCAAAAATTCGCATTTCATACTTGTAAACCTGGTATATAGATCTTTACAAGCAATTTTACGAGTATTTTGCTTAAAATTATTCTAAGAAGCGGACAACCAACGGAGTGGCCGAGTGCATTAAATCGTGCAGTTTGGACTGGTGAAAACAGTTTGGATTGTGATGTTGGTGGTTCGATTCTCCGTTGGTGATATTATTCGGTCGAGAATAATATGTTTACATTACTCTCATTTCACAATCATTCACCCCTCATCGAGGTGTAGGAGCTCGCCCCCTGGCATCGGCGATTAGCCTTGTTGCAGAAATAGGCCGATGTAAAATAAATAATTAAATAAATAAATAAATAAATAAAAACATCGGGGGAAAATATAAATAAATATATATTCTACCTCTTAATGCGTCGATAAACCAACACAATGTTACTTTTGAAAAAAAATAGTTTTATGAGATTTTTGACGAAAACCTGCTTTATTTTAAAGTTTTTTTTTTTTATCAAAAACTTGTATTTAAAAAACTTCTGTCCCACAACTTATAACCCGGGGAGGGATATATAAAAATCTCAAAAAAATCTGATTACTGCACATCAATGTGAACCACAATAGCAGGACAAGAATTTTTGATTTGGTTACTTTTTGGTTTCGAAAAATAAAGAATTTTTGCAACACTGTGCTAACAATATTACACTTTCTATCTGAATACCTGGGTATTTGTCTTGATGCGTGCGCATGTCCTAATTAAGTTCACTTGTAAGTCCCTAGATGGAAACTATTCGTTTATTTTTTCAAAAGTTATGGAATTTTATAATTTTAAATATGTACTCACAGTTTTTCGTCACTTACTAAATACCCATAAAACCCTGAAATGTTTGAAATCTCATACTTTACTTCATTTTTTTATTACCAGGTATAATTACATCACCTAATCTGTCCGCTCTTTAATCACTACATACAGTGGCGACAGCGGTGGGTCCAGCCCCCCCAAAGTGTTCTGGCCTTCAGTTGCCCCCTCCCAGATTTGCTTGGAGAAAAATGTATTTTAGAAGTGAGGACCTTTTTTACTTTATGTCATCACTTGTATTTTCATGTATAAACGATACAAAAATTATTTCAAATATTTCCTCCCCCCCCATTTTACTCAAAAATCCCCCCCCCCAGATTTTAAGCGCTAGCGCCGCCAGTTATTACATATAATAAATAATAAGATAATAATTTATGTCTGATTATATTAAATACTTTTTATTGTTATATTGTTATTACTATTATTTTTCTGTTGTAATGTGGTTGTGGCCGCTGATGGATGTCTTCCTCAGGCATTTTAAAATTTTGGTGACCTTAATTAAATACATAATAGTTTTGCTTTTGTATAAGATTTTGTTTGTATTTCCATACGTTGCAGAGGGATTAATATATAGATGACGACATATTTAGCCACAATCTAAAAATCACTCTTCTCTTTTAAAAATGTTTACTTAGTTTGATAATCTATATATATAAAAGCAAGTGTCCTGACTGACTGACTCATTCACTCATCACCGCCCAGCCCGAACCCCTGGGCCTAGAAACTTGAAATTTGGACAGTATATTCCCTCCATGACGTAAGCACCCACTAAGAAGGGATTTTTCGAAATTCCACTCCTAAGGGATGAAAAGGGGTGAAATGTGATTTCACGAATTCCTTAATATCTCTTAGGGCCGATGGGATATCGACTTAGTTTTTGCTTACAAGTATTACCCATACAAATGCCGAAAAAGCAATTTCAGGATTTTGTCCTAATCAACCCCTAAAGGGGTGAACCTACAATCGGGGTGGATTATACATCCCGTTGTATTTCCTGTGTTCGTTTAGTTGCAAGATTACTTTCTGGCAAATAGGTGTCCTTTCAAAATATCTCGAAATGGTATTGACAGTTTTTTGAAATTTCATCCCTAAAGGGTGATAAGGGGTGAATTGTGATTTCAAGGATTCCTTAATATCTCTTAGGACCAATAACATATAGACTTGCTTTTTGCTTACAAAGATTAGCCATAAAAATACCGAAACACCAATTTCAGGATTTTGTCCTAATCAACCCCTAAAGGGGTGTATCTACAATCGGGGTGAATTATACATCCCGTCGTAATTCCTGTGTTCGTTTAGTTGCAACATTACTTTTTGGCACATAGGTGTCTTTTTAAAATATTTCGAAATGGTATTGACAGTTTTTTGAAATTTCATCCCTAAGGGTGAAAGGGGTGAATTGTGATTTCAAGGATTCCTTAATATCTCTTAGGACCAAATACATATAGACTTGCTTTTTGCTAACAAAGATTAGCCATACAAATACCGAAACACCAATTTCAGGATTTTGTCCTAATCAACCCCTAAAGGGATGGATCTACAATCGGGGTGAATTATACATCCCGTCGTAGTTCCTGTGTTCGTTTAGTTGCAACATTACTTTTTGGCACATAGGTGTCTTTTTAAAATATCTCGAAATGGTATTGACAGTTTTTTGAAATTTCATCCCTAAAGGGTGAAAAGGTGTGAATTGTGTTTTCAAGGATTCCTTAATATCTCTTAGGACCAATAACATATACACTTGCTTTTTGCTTACAAAGCTTAGCCATACAAATACCAAAACACCAATTTCAGGATTTTGTCCTAATCAACCCCTGAAGGGGTAGATCTACAATCGGGGTGAGTTATACATTCCGTCGTATTTCCTGTGTTTGTTTAGTTGCAACATTACTTTTTGGCACATAGGTGTCTTTTTAAAATATCTCGAAAAGGTTTTGACAGTTATTTTAAATTTCACCCCTAAAGGGTGAAAAGGGGTGAATTGTGATTTCAAGGATTATTTAATATCTCTTAGGACCCATAAGATATCGACCTGCTTTTTGCTTACCAAGATTACCCATACAAATATCGAAACACCAATTTCAGGATTTTGTCCTAATCAACCCCTGAAGGGGTAGATCTACAATCGGGGTGAGTTATACATTCCGTTGTATTTCCTGTGTTTGTTTAGTTGCAACATTACTTTTTGGCAAATAGGTGTCTTTTTAAAATATCTCGAAAAGGTTTTGACAGTTTTTTAAAATTTCACCCCTAAAGGGTGAAAAGGGGTGAATTGTGATTTCAAGGATTCCTTAAATCTCTTGGGGCCAATAAGATATTGACTCGCTTTTTGCTTACAAAGATTACCCATGCAAATACCGAAAAACTTATTTCAAGATTTTATCCTAATCAATCCGTAAAGGGGTGAATCTATATTCAGGGTGAATTATATATACCGTCGTATTTTATGTGTCTGTTGAGTTATAACATTCCTTTTTGACAAATAGGTGTCTTTTTAAAATGTCCCGAAATTGTTTTGACAGTTTTCTAAAATGACTTTGACATAGATATACGAAATTCGCAGAGTTGATTCCTTCCATGACGTAAGTACCCACTAAGAAGAGATTCTTCGAAAGTCGACTTCTAAGGGGTTAAAAAATTTAAACATACATACAATAACATACAATAATTAAAAAAAAATGATTCCGTCCCAATCCACTCCAAACGGGATGAATTATAGTACCCGTAGTTTTTCCTGTTTGTTGAGATATAACATTCATCTTTGGCATATACGTGCCTTTTTTAAAACACCGTTTTCAAAATCTTTTCAAAAACAAGTGTTTTGACAGTTTAAGTTTCATCTTTAAAGGGGTAAATTGGTACTTTTTATTCGATAGAAAATCCAATGGATATTAAAACATGAAATTTGGAGCTTATATGACGTAAGAGACCAATAAGAAAAGATATTTTTAAATTCCATTTTTAACTGGTGAAATGAGGTGAAATTTGATTTAAGGTTCCCTCCATGACGTAAGAGACCAATAAGAAAAGATTTTTTTAAATTCCATTTTTAACTGGTGAAATGAGGTGAAATTTGATTTAAGGATGCCTCAATATCTCTTAGGCTCAATGAGATATCGACTTGGTTTTTGCTTACAAATGATACCCATACAAATGTTTAAAACCGAAATTCACGTGTTTGCCCTAATGAACCCCTAAATGGATGAATATGCAATCGGGGTGAATTATAAAAACCTTTGTATTTCCTGAGTTATAACACTTCATTTTGGCACATAGGTTTCTATTTATAAGGCGTTTGACAGTTTTTAAAATTTCATCCCTTACGGAGTAAATTAGTATTTTTTATTTGATAGAGCGTCCCTTGACAAAGAGATATGAAATTCGGAAGAAACCTTTCGTATCTCCTGTGCTCCAAGAGACCATCAATATACCGTAGCGAAGCACGGGTTTTCAGCTAGTTTATGTATATAAATGATTTACTTGTTCTTTAAAAATTGTTATAATGAGTTTAATTGAAATAATTTGTTTGTTTACTTCATGTCAATAATTTTTAAGCATGCCAATGCGAACTGAAGGCAATACTGCAGTCGCCTACAAACAATTATTTAGAGAATAGGAAATTAAATCACAAATATGATGAATGGTTACACATTAATTATGATTACAATTACACTAAGTAATTAAGAGAAACAAATAACGTATGCAACAAAACAAAATAAGATTGTGAACGCTGTATATTATCTAGTATGGCATATCACCTTGAAAATGGCAGCTTATGATGAAACTGCAGAAAATGTAACGTTACTTAATGGATTTACACCCTTGGGTTGTGTTACGGTGTTATGATCAGTAATAAACTACACTGTCACTAGAACTGACCTATTAAAACATATTTTCTAGATGAGTTATTTTCAAATAAATAGCTACTTTATTCAAAATTGACGTGTCAGACGGGTGTCAAAAGTCATAAGAAGAAAATGTTACTGTTGTCAGTTCGAGCCTGTATGGCAAAGAGCCACGCAGATGGGTTGTGCCATGTTTGTTTATTTATTGATGATGCTGGAAAATACTAGAGCTTCAGGATTGTTATAGAATAGTGGTTTTTAAAATTTTGATAATTGCGGGCCACCTAAATGTCCTAAATATTTTTGCGTTCAACTACTTCGATGTCACATTTATTGGAAATATAAAAAAAAAATAATAATAATTAAATAAATATCTTAAATTATGAGACTTTTGCTGTTGAAACTCGCCACTAATATATCTATGTTTGCTTCAATTGTGCTACTCAATGCTATTCGGGTCCAGAGGTTTATTTGGGTTTGATTTCGTTGTTTCGTTGTAATATTACTGTTTGGCAGATATATCGTGAAAGGACGGTCCATGATAGGTAGTGACAGTTGTAGAAACAGATTAATTAACATTCTAACACTCGTACATTATATTTATTAGTGAGGTCTACAAACTTAAATACCACCCATCACAGTCGGACATCAAATCTGTAGAAACGCAGCTGGTTGCGTTATGTGAGAATTACACTGGACGATCATTGTGTCTACTATCATTGTGGCCAGAGCTTCGCCGAGCCACGCTCTTGCGTCTTTTTCCAAACTCATACTGTTGTAAGTAGTACGTATTGTAAATAATAACAACGCCTCACATACTGCGTAATAATACAGAGACGTTTTCCCACCAAATAAATATACAATAATATGTGTTTATCCAATTGACTGTATATTTATGTCTGAGAAAAAATATAATTCGTTATCACTTAGAATCCCCACTGCTAATTTTACGCGAAGCTTCATACTCTGTCACGACATATATATCGAACTGTAACATTGTGAAAAATCTCTATGCGCACAAATATGTTGAAAAAAAGGCAGCAAAATTTGAATGACGATGGTAAACATATGCGAATAATCCTTCTAGGCATGTATTTCGAATTAGACCTAGGCGATGAAAATAGGAATATATAATACGTTTAACCCATTTAAACCTACCGTCCTTTTAAAAGGATTTTCAAAAATCGCGCTGAATTAATTATTAAAAACAAATAATTTGAGATGGCGTAATATGTTATGATCACTGTGTTTATGAAACATCATTTATAGCAAGTTTCAAACAATTGTTGTCATTTTTGTAAATTTTATTGGCGTTTCAATCGCTTACGTTTTATGAGCTTTGACAATTCTAGGAAAGATATTTTTTTTATTATTCTTAAATTTTAAAATTATAAAATACATTTTATGTTAGACTGTATATTTTTATATACTCATAACCTCAAAAACTTAAATTTTGTTGAAACCGGCAAATGATATTCAATGAATAAAGCCACCGTCCTTTTAAAAGGACGGTAGGATTATGTCCTACCATATTTTATTTATGAAGTTTTTGATACATTTGTGAAATTTATGTTATTTAACTTTATTTACTCAAAATAACTGAAAAATAAAACAACTTATTATCGTAACACGGCCGTCCTGCTCCTGCCACGTCCTCGCGGCATCTTCAGAATTTAATAACTGCAAAATAAAACAGAGTAAACGAAAACATAATGTTAGTTTTGCCCGTCTCCTTGAGGTTCCTGACCATCCAGAGTTCCTCTGAATTCCTTGAGGTCCCTGACCATCCAGAGTCAACAAGACAAACACGACCATTTTAGGTCCAACAACTCCTTGAGGTCCCTGACCATCCAGAGTTCCTCTGAACTCCTTGAGGTCCCTGACCATCCAGAGTTCCTCTGAACTCCTTGAGGTCCCTGACCATCCAGAGTGAAACAAAACAAACACAACTCTTTGGGGTCCCTGACCATCCATTTATTTTGCTCAAACACGTTGCGCTGTTTGCAGCAAAAAAGCTAATTTTGTTTGTAAAAAATGTACCTAATGTAAGTTTACATCATAAAAATTGTTTTTTGGACTATCATACAAGCAAATGATTTTATAGTTTAGTTTACATTACAGTTTATAAAATAATTTTGAAATAAGTTTGGAATTAATAAAGCATTTAAATAAATAGGTTGTTATTATTCTTAAAGTATTATATAGTCCTACCGTCCTTTAAAAAGTACAGCATGTTATGGCTATTCTGATCAATCTATTTCATGCATATTTATACACAACTAACTAAATTTTTACAAAAAAACTATTTTTTTTTTCAAAAAAAGTTTCAGGTTTAAATGGGTTAAATAAGTAAACCAACGTAGTTAAACAGATTTTTAGCATTATAAATAAATATATATAATACATAAAAATTTACATCATTACGTCGAGCTCTACAAGCCTAGCTTTACCCTTTTTATTTCTATTAACCCACTCTGGAACTTTCCTAAGGAACAGTAATAAAAGATGTGGTCTATAGTTTAAAAATGAAAGCCAGTCACATGTAGACGAATCCCTTAAGTTCCATAAATGTAGCTTGCCGCAACTCCTTCCGTGACTAGTTCTGAGGCGATTCAATTTAATCGAAAGGTTTCTGGGTGGAGAAAACCCCAGTAATCGTATTTTAGGATCAACCACAATCTCATTATTTCTTACATCACCACTGTCCATTATGAACCATTATGGGACAACCGGTGGGGTTGTCCCATAATTGTGGTATACTTGATTTTCACGGAGCTATCATTCCAGATTGGGGATCTAGATTTAAGACGGATATGTGGCAGGTTATCCAATTTTGTCCAATAGGTAGGTCCTGTGCATACGGTAAATTGGCTTTGTTCTATTCTTATTTTTGCAGCATCCTACCTTGTGAAATCCAAAGGGATGTTAAGATCGGGAGCCAAATGGACGGAGGTAATTTTCGCACTGTTCCGGTGATGTTACGCATGGTTTCGTTTAACTGAGTGTCACCCTTGCCTGTGTGGGCATTATTAAACCATGCAGCCGACGAGGAGACTAGTGCATTGCCACTATTCGTAATTGCCAGGATCCTAAGAAAAGCCAAAGTCTAAAACTGAGAACTATGAAGAAAATTTCTTGAGAACTCAAAAATTCACAAGTTATGGAGAGTGACAATTATGATAACACAGTACAATATATAATAATCAGTAAAATTTTATAGTGGTACTACTCGAGTAAATCTGTCAGCCAATGTCAATACTGTAAACAACAAATAACAATTCAGTCTTTAACTAACAATTACGAATTAAACAAATGAAATTAATCATACTGCATTTGTCATAACAATAATAATTAATATAAGCAACCATATTCTGACCCATAATTAATGTGTTCTATTCAGACTATAACAATTATTTAAACAAGAGAAAGGCCTGTAAATGTAACTTAAATTTCTATCGACATTGATCTTGAAGATATAATAGCAATATCGTGATTTCTTATAATTTAAACGATGCTCATTACGAGACAAGTACACACACTAACATACATTGCAGTAAAATATCTGTTACGTGAATGCTAAATATAGCGATGATGTCTTTGCCAGCAATATATAAAGTTTAATTCACAGTTCTGTATAAACAAGAGCGGCTTGTTGTTAGGGGCCAGAGAGAATAGGCCCTAACTATTATTTCCTAGGCTATTATTTTATTTTATTTAACCTCTAGGAAGTGCGTTGCATGGCTTTTTGAAACAACTTCAATTGAGAAGATAACATTAAAAACGTGATTTGTCACAGTAATGCAGTTATAAGATAATTTTAAAAAACCAGCTGTGCCCACCCCAGGACCGACCGCCATCACAAAGTACTTGTATAAAATACATTCTAGCAGCAGAGTAGAAATAATTTGGCCTAATATTTTCTAACAGAGATATTATTTATCATGACCATGGAAACGTTACATATAAGTATGAAAAACTAGATACTTTTCAAAAAAAATTTGTTTTACCAAAAAATATCTCAAATAAAAATTATTAGTTATTGCATTTATAGCAACTTTTGTTAAATACATTTTTTCAAAATATTTTTCTGTTGCTAAATATTCGCAAAAATCTTAAAATCGATACGAGTAAACTCCCATTTCTAGTCAACCGATTTTTACCAAAAGTTAATCAACTCGTGCCGTTGATGTCAAAAACTTAAATATGCAGTTTCATAAAAATCCTTTTCGCCGAATTTGCTTTGCACGTGTACACAGACAGACAGACGGACGGACGGACGGACAGACAGACGGACGGACGGATGGACGGACGGACAGACGGACAGACAGACCGAGAGATATAAAGCTAAAATAGTCAAAACGTTATGCAGGGAGTTCCATCGAAATCTCGAAATGTCAAAATCGGTACCTATCACAATACCTCCCTTATATATGTTGGCGGTCGGTAAAAACCTTAAAATCCTGTTTGCAACAAACTAGGAACCTCATTTTGCGATCCACTTATTTTTAAAGCCCCAAACAAAGAATAAAACATTAAAATGATCAAAATTACGTAAAATCGATTATTTAAATTTAGAGAAATCACGTCTTGCATGAACTAATAGACAAATAATGGTTTAAATGAACGAAACAAGCATAAAATCGATTTGAATTAATTTTTATTAACAAATATATATTTACATTTATATATTTACATTAACAAAATTTATTTATTCTTTTTTAGGGTTTTGTGGGTATTATGTTGGCTTCTTACACTTGTTAAATTCCTACAAAACCCTGAAATGTGGGAAAATTCACATTTCACATCAATTTTTTAATTTATAATTTATTTATCGTTTTTAGGGTTTTGTAGGTTTTGACCACTAAAAAACCCTTATAACGTCACTCATGTGTCTGTCTGTACGGTAGAAATTGTAGCCAAACGGCTGCACATAGAAAGTTGAAATTTGGCATACTTGTACAACTTTTTGACCCACATATAGGAAAACTATAGAAAGTTCAAAAAAATACAGCGCGGGATAAATATAAACAGGTATCAAATGAAACCTCTTAATGAGTGAATGCACAAACAAATTTTTATTTTTGAAAAATCTTTTTTTATAGGGTTTTTGTCAATATAATGGCAAAAAAAATAAATTTCCCCCACTCTATCTCCCAGAGGTGTTGAACTAAAAATCTGAAAAATATCTCAATAATGAACACTGATGGGAACAAGAATACTTCAACAGGAAATTTTGATCAAACTGGTTTTTCAAAAAGTATAAATTTTTTTGCCAAAAAAAAAAACAATTTTTTAAAATTTATTGTGAGGTCTCAAAAGAAAGCTCTTAAGCCGTAGATAAAGGAACGGGGAGTAGTTTATTATTATTATTTTTTTTTTTTAATTTTAATACTACTTTTTCCAAAAAAGTATTTGCTGTTCACATTTGTAAGAAGAAACTAAGAGTTTTAGTTTAAAGCAGGATTCGGTCCGCGAGATTTTATTGCCGGTCCGCGAAATTTTTTTTAGTATGCAACTATTCTCCTAATAAGTTATAACCCACTTAATTTTGAAATGAAAACCTCGGTCTTTAATCTGTTAATTGCATAAGTAATAATTTGTGTCTTTCTTCACTAATTATATTTGATTTTTTATTTGTTTTTGTTTGTGTTTGTAATCAGTGCAATAAAAAATATAAAACTTTTGCGATACACATTACATTCTAAACTTGCAGGTCCACGAATTTTTTCTAGGTCGCTTGCCGGATCGCCATGATAAAAGTTTGGGAAACGCTGGTGTAGAAAAACAAAGAGACATATGAGCCGTTGATTTTGAAAGTAAGACAAGTCCACTTTTCGTTATTTCTAGATTTTAATGTTTTGCATTTGAATGGAATTAAAAATATTCGTAAGGAGTAATAGATTTATTTTACATTTTTGGTATTCTCGGCGTTATTTGAAAAAAGTCGTGGTTTTGGTGTACCTCAATGGACTGGTCTCACTTTCAAAGTTATGTTCAACCAGTTAACTATTTCTCCATAACAATTTTTTCCTTCTTCTTAAAATTGCCTCGTCGAGAGGTTTGGTAGAGTAAAAGTCTTCACTTTTCATTTCATGTACTAAAAAGGGATTATGCTTGCGATATTTTTGTATCAATTTTAATAATCCTGGGGTATTAATCGGGTTTCGGTTCGAGAGAATTTATTCGAGTGGACTTGTATCCCTTTCAAAATCAATGCATTTGAAATACTGTTGACCATATAAACTAACAGTAACAAATTTTAAGTTAATCTCAATTTAAGACGTAACATTAACTCATATTTTTCACAAAATGGACTTATCTCACTTTCAAAATCAACGGCTCATATCGCTGGTGACCTGGCAATACCTCCTATCTACTATTTTTAGCAAAAATAAGTTCTTGGTTTGCATTGTAACCCACGTATTAGGGCACAAGTTGTGACAATACTTCTTAAACAAGAAAAATATTTGAGGTCTAAAGTTCGTACAAAGCATTACCTTTTATCTTAAACTACGCAAAAACGGCTGACATAAAGCAGTTTTTTACCTCTCCTTTAAATTTCTATTTATGCAGATAGGCTGTATTGCCAGGTCACCCGCCATATAATGTTCTGCATATCCAGCCATATCCGTAAAAAAGACGACAAAGGCGCAAAACAAGGCTTTCAGTTACTTATGGCATAATAATTCCATTCGTTTTTTTTCCTATTTTTTTAGGCTTAAGAGCAGCCTAGTTCATAGTTGAGCAATGACCGTTGATTGGTGTTAGTATTTATTGTCGTAGCTGCTTAAATAGGAGGACACACAAAATCATTTAGCCCCGGACGCATAAATACCTAGTTACGGCTCTGCATCCAGCATTCGAACCATATGTGGGCCTTTTCCACTTATTGAATTCTTAGCAAACACTGAAATGTGTGAAAATTCACACCTCACATAAATTTCTGTCTCCACCATTTTAAATGTGGACGAGCCGCCACTGTGTATGGGTATATCTATTGCACTTCTGTCTAAGGTTAAGCCATTATTTATTGTCTGACATATAACAATGGTGTAATAAGTACATGCTCGTGGCTTGCCAATTCTAACATATTTATTTGTGATCATGACTTTTATAATCACCTAAGGGTAGTTCTGTGCTTTAATTTTAATATTTTTATAACCAGGATAATATATGTTGTTATTTTTTAATACATACTTTATGCTCCATAAATTTTAATAATAAATCAGAAATTTTATTTTATTATTTCTAAAGGATTTAATTATTATAATTATATCACATAATTTTATGAGGTGGTGTAATAATATTTTATTTGTTGACATGAAAGTTTATTTTTTAACCGTTGTTATTGTAGTAAAATGAAGGACAATGTTGGTAAAATATCCATAAAGTTTACATTAAGATTAAAAATTTCTTACTTTCCGTTTTGGTTCCAAATTCAGCTCCTTCATCTTTGCTAGATAATCGCCTCTAATCTCTTCCCTATTTTGCTATATCTCATCAGTATACGATAATATTTTCACGATGAAACAAGCTGTTATTACAACTTAAGTTCGACATAAAAAAAAAATGAAAAAAACGTTGATTTAAAAAAAGTGATGTTAATATCGACTACCCTAAAATTTTAAGATAATCAACGTTTCTTGTCTCTTTTACATTTTATTTAGGTAAAAGAATATAATAATAGAGACTTTTATTAAGACGTGATTTTAATTGTCGTCAAATTAGGTAAGTGAAACATGCATGCATGTAATATCGACTAGTCCGTAGAAGCTTCATTCCTGTAATCGATATTACCTGCAATCAAATCTGTTTTATTTAGCCTGTGATATTCTAACAAAATATTATGAAAATCAAATTTTACCAGCTAATATATATGTATTTGGATCAGTTCTTATCAGTTTATTCAATGCAAAATATTTTGTTCAACTTTCCTTTGATAAACAACTGCTGATTAAAACCAATAAAATAATATTTTAACACTTAAAAAATATAAATATCTACTCTGTTCGTCTAACGATATTCACACGTGGCTTAAAATAAAGTGAGGTTAGTTTTTCACATAAACATAGTGTTACGTTATACTACCGCTATATGGCAGCAATTATTTAGAGAAATAATGGGATAGTCGAAATTACCTGCGTAGTCGAAATTCGCAGCAGTTACCCTACCACAAATAAATACTTGTAAATTCAATAGAGAACAAATCATACACTGTACAAGCGTAAGCCGGCTACAGTTATGCTCATCCTGTGCTATCATGTGCCATTACTATTGAGAAATGACATTACCGGTGGCGGCGCTGTGACTGAAGGAAACATGAGAATCGCCAGTAGTACTTAGCCGTCAATATGCACATAGCAAACAGGTTAGTTTAAGCACAATAAGAGTAGTGGAGCTATGTCATATTTGTGACACTTTGACCTTGAACGTGCGACCAGCCGATTTTCACTGAAACTGATGTAAAAAGATGTGGTGTTTTGAGGCTTGACCTTTGGACTGTCAGCCGTGCCTTCTCGAAAGCCGTGTCGGAATCGTGCGGGATTAGTTATATTTATATGTGAGTTTCGGAGACTTGATCTGAACAGTTATATAAAAGTGATATGTATGTATGTGAAAGGTTTGTGGTAAATAAGGTGGATAAATAAATAAACAAAAAACATGTTAAATAAATTTTAATTAAAAACATTTTTGAAAATATAATAAAATATTATTACATAAATATCTGAACGGCCCAGGTTCCTCTTCCATGTTCTGAGACTGCTGGTCGGTCCTCTTTGTTTTTACCCGGTCGTTTTTTTTTTTTATCTGCCATATTATCCACGGATTTCCTCCGCTCGAACGGAACGGTCCAGACTCCTCGACGTCATCCCAGTTCTCGTTGGTGTTGACTGTTGCCATATTGCTGTTGTTGGTTGGTGGTTAGATTGAAAACAAGACGTTAGACTCACAATGCACAGATAGTTTAATTTTGTTACAATATATATACAATGTGAAGAGTGAAAGGAATATTTTAACATGTTTTTATTTAACCTTCGATGCATTTAAAATTGCAATGCATAATACGGATGTAATTATGTAATGAATTATTTCTAACGTGTTTCATTTAACCTTCGTTGTATTTAAACTTGAATTATATCTTTGTTTGTTACAATGCAATACGGATGTAAATATGTAAATTGATATCTAATAATAATAAAACTTAGCAAAGGAATATTTTAACATGTTTTTATTTAACCTTCGATGCATTTAAAATTGCAATGCATAATACGGATGTAATTATGTAATGAATTATTTCTAACGTGTTTCATTTAACCTTCGTTGTATTTAAACTTGAATTATATCTTTGTTTGTTACAATGCAATACGGATGTAAATATGTAAATTGATATCTAATAATAATAAAACTTAGCTGTCTATATAAACAAGATAAATGTTACTGATTTTTATTAAAAACTAAGCTGTGTATATAAAGAAGTCGATTTTACAGTGTGGCATTACATGGTGACTTTGGGTAAGTGAATACAGTATTCAGTTTTATGTCTGTGAGTATGGTTGAGCGGTTTAAGTCATAGGTAATATGTTTTCCCAACCGGGGGTGCGACAAGCAAACTACTGAACTGATTTGAAAATTTGTTTCGTATATCATATGAAAATTTTAAGAATAGACGTACCTAATTAACTGTTAAATTACCAATAATTACCACTGACTGTTAGAAAATGGTTGTATTTAGTAAACGGTGAGAAATTCGGGTCAGTATCCAGGTTTTTTTTATTTTTTTATTTTTATACCGTCTCGGTACTCCAGAGAACCGCCCCGTCGTCAGGAAGCTAAATTTACCAACCAAAACTCCCGCGCGGCCCCCAGAGCCGAAATACGTAGGTCTGCCGAAAATACCGTGTCGGTACTCCAGAGAACCGCCCCGTCGTCAGGAAGCTAAATTTACCAACCAAAACTCCCGCGCGGCCCCCAGAGCCGAAATACGTAGGTCTGCCGAAAATACCGTGTCGGTACTCCAGAGAACCGCCCCGTCGTCAGGAAGCTAAATTTACCAACCAAAACTCCCGCGCGGCCCCCAGAGCCGAAATACGTAGGTCTGCCGAAAATACCGTGTCGGTACTCCAGAGAACCGCCCCGTCGTCAGGAAGCTAAATTTACCAACCAAAACTCCCGCGCGGCCCCCAGAGCCGAAATACGTAGGTCTGCCGAAAATACCGTGTCGGTACTCCAGAGAACCGCCCCGTCGTCAGGAAGCTAAATTTACCAACCAAAACTCCCGCGCGGCCCCCAGAGCCGAAATAAGTAGGTCTTTACCGAAAAGATAAAAAAAAAAAAAAAAAAATTACATTTTTAAATTTTTGATAGGTGTAAATTAGGTGTGTAAATAAAACATGTTATATATATATATATATATATCATTTTATTTTATAAGAAGTATAACAGTTGTATAAGAAATACATGTTGAATATATTATATATTATCATTTTACTTTATAACAGTAGCGATTTCCACAATTTATATAACTAAACATATGTTTATTACAGTGATACAATTTTCATTTCATTTGTAGTGAATTGTTGCAACTTGAATTTTTTATCGTCGTATACCAGTTATACAAGAAGTATACGTTTTCTACTGCACAATTCAAATTGTTTATCGTATGTTTATTACAGTGAAAAGATTTGAAAATTTGTTTCATGTCTTGAATAGATGGACAATCTTCATCATATAAATCATTAATTTCATTACTTATGAATTGTTGCAACCAGGCTTTTTTCTCACAGCCTTTTACATACACCAGTCCAGATCCAATATGTTCCGTTATGAATCGAGAAATATCCTCATGATTTAACTGTGTATCAGCTCCCTGAAGACAGTAGTTCCAACTTAAACCGTGTACGTTGTTTTTCAACCATGTGAAATGATTAATAATTCTCGGGTTGAATGATCGCACGTCTACAGCTTCTTTTATAAACTTATGCGTAAGTTTTCCATCCACCATATTTAGAATTGCTATTTCCTTACATATAAATTTTCTCGATTGCGGAAAATTAAAACCTTGTACATCAATGACAAACATTTTAGAAACAATTATAATCAAAATATACACTGAGTAGTTGACTGAGTAATATCTTACAACAGACTGATAGAAATATAGTATTACTTACAGAATTTATACTAATATTTTCACTAGACTGGTAGCGGGGTTATATTCCACCACCCTATCGTGAATAATTAGAGCGTAAAGCACGATTTTCTGAGAGAGAGGTTTATGTGTTTCCAATTCGATTCTGACATCTACCTGACTCGCCTTGACACCATCCACTTGCTTAGAACAATCTAATACGATTAGTGGTGCTTCATTTTTAAATTTTTCTCGATCAAAGAGAGGGTCACTTTGTCGGTGTAAGTAGGATTTTTGAAAGTTCACATACATGTTATATATAAACTCGTAACGATCATTTTGAAAGTTTATATTCAATGGATCGTAAGGATAAACTTCTGAGTTAAGAAATAGTTTGACTTCACTTATATCACAATGATCAAATTTACTTATGTCTGCGTTGAGTTGTTTTCGATCTTTCTGCATTCCGAGAATAACGAATCTCGGTTTTTCCATCTGGGTGGTAGTCTTAATGGTCCAAGAATATTTTGTTGTATCAGCAGGCATGGGACATTCAAACAGATCCCAACTTCTGTATGGTAGGATGACATCCCTCTTCGAATTAACTATCTTAAGTAATTCAATTTTTTCAGAATCACTCACGTTAACATGTGGAACATGCCATTGAACACGAGTCAGTTCAATGACTGGGAGAATGTCACTTTTGAAAACATTATTGTCATTTTTACTTCTCAAAAGAACCAATTCATGTTTAGCATTAACCAAAATCTTATGATAATGTTCTGGAAACCCTAGTAATATTTTGAGTGGTATAGAAGCACTGAAATATCCTCCAGCATTCATAAGAGTTCCTCCATAGTTCCAGTAAATTTTAGCTTCAACTTCATTGAACGTCACGTATCCCTTTATCGTGCTTGCAATACCGACGTTTCGACACTTATCAATAGTTTGTCCATTAAGATCATAACGAATTTCTTCAAATAAATGAGCGAACGCATTTGTGATGAGTTCAGGGTTGACGGTTGCTGTAGCACCTTTAGTTATTTTCCCTTCGATGTAAATAAAACTGTCATGAATATTCGTATAGATATCCATCTGCTGTATCGGTATCCTGATTTCATCGTTCGTACTTAAAGCATTCGTGATGTACGGTTGATGTGTATGAAGTTCAAAACGTGTGATGGAATTATCATACCTCTCCTTTGTTAAAACGTTTAACATTCCCCCTCCACTCATTTCTTCTTCTTTTTCTTGGTCGTTTTACTTTTTTAACTTCAAGCCCAACTTTTGTAACAAACGTTTATTTTCAGGTGTTAGTTTATTTATTTTTTTCTGTTGTTGTTGTTTTTGAGATGCTGCTAGTCTCGTAGTTAAATTTCTAATAATAATATCATCATGTTTGTTGATGTTATTTATACCTTCGAAACATAACCCCATTTTATAAGACAGGTTTCAAATGTAATCGCAGATTAATTTGTTCTTTACGAAAATTTATTAAATTCTGATTCTGATCAACGATGCGTATCGTGATGTTACTGATCGTTTCGGTGTTGACAGGCAAATAAATTACGTTACTGGGTTCTTCGATTATTTTATACCCGGGTTCTACTGCGGGAAAGAATTCATGAAGCGTGTGAGCGGGTTTTTCATTTGTGTAACTACCCATGACTATGTTACAGTCGATTCGAATAACGCTAACTCTGAAGATTTCAACTGTTTCATCTGATTCGTGTATTTCATCAGGTGTCAGTTTTCTATGTTTGAATCCTAACAATTTTCCGATGCTGTTTTCAGGTGTGAAATCAATTGGATATGAACTTATGATATTACACTTCAATGTATTAGTGTTCGGTGTTATATTGAAGTATCCTCGTTGTGATTCTTTCTCGTTAGGAACAGATCGTTCTTTCTGAAGCGTTTTGTGATAATATTCTTCACTTTCGACATACTCCACTCCTAGTTTCCTTCTTATATATTTATTGATATCGTCAATTTCATATAGACCTGTCGGTATTACCAATTTCTGATCGTTTCCGTAATGTAAAGTGTCATTTGTTGAATCTACATTAGGAATACTCATGTAGCTTTCGAATCCCACAAGTCCTATGACATAATTTAAATTCGGATCGAGTTCTATAGGTGGATGATAATTAGCACTTAGTTCTGATGAACGTCCAGATATTGTAAACGACTTCGACATACTGACTAGTGACTTATCTTAGTGTTGTTATTTATTAAAAACTCGAGACATAAATGACCACAAATGTGTGTATTGAAATTTTGTAATTTTTGATAATTATATTTTATGTTAGCGTCTTCACCGAAGTAATAGATTAGCTCGGAAGGTGGTCGCAGATCACCGAAACTATCAAAGTACCATACGTCTTTACCTCTAATGATATAAGCTACCCAGTGAGTACCATAACCAACTTCGTCATCTAAATTTACAATTCCACATTCTTTTATATATGGTTTCTGAGGGAGGGCGTTGCGCATAAACACTCCACGAAAATAAGGAATATGTTTTCCATACTTTCTTAGTTCACGATCACTCAACGCCCTGTTGGGTAGTTTTTTAATTGTTTTAAGCTTGATCCTTTTTTGTATGGTTTTAAAAATAAACCTTTTCCCGTAGCAGCAGCAGCAGCTTCCATTGCTCGATTATGTCTCTGACTTTCTTTCAACTGTTCGTTAACTGCAGATGCATCCTTAGCTGTTTTAGCTATGGTCGCAGCTCCACCAGCGAGAGCACCTAACGCTGAGAGTCCAGCGAAAATCAGAGGTAAAAATCCTCCTTGTTTAGCCGGAGGACGAATGATTCTTGGTGAAAATTTCTTATTCTGTCGTCGTCGTCGTCGTTGTTGCTGTTTTTTCACTCTCTTTCTAATGGCAGCCACCTTCTTTAAATTTACAGCTCCGATAATCTTTGAAATATCTTCAGCAGTTCCTCGTCCTCGTTTTCTACATCTATTCTGCTCCTTTTTAGTCATCTTTTTCTTCTTCTTCATACCCATACCGAGTTTTAATTTAGCTTTCATAGCACCGGTAACGGCCAACGCAGCTATACGTTCACGTAGTGAGGAGGAGTTTTTCGCTCGATTCCAAGCTTTCTCCGATAATATTCTATCTGCTTTATGTCGTTCGTTGAGGTCTTTATGTTGAGAATATGCTAAGTCGTGTTCTTTGCATGCAGCGTCCAACGGGTTGATTCCCGGATCTCCTCTGGCGAGACGAAATGGTAAATTAGTGTTAGGACCACAATACTGATATCCTGGCAAATGTAGTTCGATAGGAAGTTTATATAGAGTGTGATCTAATAAACCAGAACCGAACGTCAACATAGTTCGAAGCTAAATGATGTTGTTATAAAACAAACATGTATACTTAAAAGTTTGACATAGTGTAACGATAACACAATGTCTATTAAGTTTTATATGTATGTATGTACGTATACATACGTCATATGTATTTTTGAATAATGTGGATAAATAAGGAATAGAATTAAATAATAAAAAAGATTTTCATAAACGTTTATTTATTTATTTATTTATATCCAAAAGAGATTGTGTAACTGCATGAAACAAACTTTCATTAAAATCTTCTTCGAACGTTGGTTGTATCGTCGGTGTTGATGGTGGTGGTGGTGGTTGCAGTTGTGTTTCATCCTCCTCCTCTACTTCTTCCTCTTCTTCTTCTTCTTCTTCTTCTTCTTCTTCTTCTGGTTCTTGTTCTACAATCTTATATTTCATCTTTTTGTTCTTTTTCTTCATATTAATTTTTATATTTAATTTCCGTTTTCGTTCATTTGCATCCAACGGTGATGATGATGATGATGATGTTGATTGTACCAGTTGTAGTGGTGGGTTCTGCATTGGTGGTGGTGGTGGTGGTGGTAATAGCATCTTTTTTTCAGATTCTTCATCAATATCTACATCAAACCGGAACAATTTTATTGCTTTTTTAAACAACTCCAATTGCTCCGGCGTGCTAACATATGTTTTAATGTAGCTTATAGGTAAGCTACCAAACTTTTTCTCTAACGTTTCCTTTTTTGGACTATATGATAAAGATATATATACTTTGCCATCCTTACTGGATATACCTCTGACCCCAAACCTGAAGAAAATAAAGGAAGAATATTTAGAGATACATAATATTAAAAATAATAATAATAATAATAATACTAATAATAGGAATCATATTTTATACTTTTATAGTAATAGGAATCGATATATATAAATTTTTTTATTAAACTTTTATGCTATTATCTTATAAATAAAAAATTGTGACATATACTTCATTTATTTCTTTAATATATTTCTGATTGGAGTATGTTATATATAAATTTATGTACTCAGATAATTGTTAAGAAAATGTTTTTAAACACATACATATGTACCATAAATTTATATATAATATACTTCAATCAAAAATATATTAAAGAAATGAATAAAGTTTATAAGTAACTATTTTTTTTTTTTTATTTGTAAGATAATAACATAAAAGTATATATATATATATAATTTCAATTTGATGGTTGTCAAGAACGTTTTCTTCCATAGAAATAATAATAAAAATAATAATTTTAACTCACCTAAACAAGTGTTTCATTACAACCTCCAGCATCGGTAATTTTAATTTCACTTTATCTCTAGATTCAACTATGATTGTTGTTGGGATGTCCATATTCACTTTATTTTACACAGTACGAACAGTAGTTGTGAACTGATGTAGTTTCTTGTCTGTTTATCGGTTTATATACGTTTGAAGCAAGGCTAAAATAATAGAAAGTAACAAATCGTGTGAAGCATAAGAAATGTAAAATAAATTGAAAGCAAGGTTATGAATAAAGTGGGGATACTTCTAACGACATATAAATACACCGTATTTCTTGAATAAGTCAGTTCAAACCAATTAAGTTGAGTATACCTTAACTCTCTACTACACCTCTCTCAAATTTCAAGTAAGTATTTTAGTTATATATATAAATAAGAATTTTTATTTCTCCTTATATATATATATCAATATCAGATTAGTTTTAAATTATTTTATACACTTGTAGTGTCACCACGTCTACCAATTCTATCTGATGATATTAATGATGTATATGATTTAAACCTAGAGTTATTAGCAAATGAAACATTGGAAATAGATTCAGATTTTAGTGAGTTTCAAGATAAATGTGCAAATGATTCTTTAAATTTTGAGTATGTCGATATAACTTTAAGAAATGCCACAGATTTGTTTCTATTGAATTTTAGAGATTACTTATGTAGTGATGATAATCAAAATCATTTATATTTTGATAATGACACTTTTAAAATAATTGATAGTACGATGTATCCTATCATAGAAGAATATTGTTTTTGTGTAAATTGTATAGATCGTATAGATTTTTATTGTAATTGGATAACAGAAGAAGAATATTCACAAAAAGTTAGAGACCCGAACTACAATTGGACAAGTGATACAACACCATATGTTTTGAATTGTCATTCATATGGAATAATCGTTAGTAATGATCATATTGTTAACCATTTATTAAATTTTAAAAATTATTGTACGTTTTGTAAACAACAACTCTTTCATTGGGATTTTTAATGACTTTTTATTTCAATAGATATGGAAGATATTTCAAAAGTAACTGGAAATATGTTGAAAACGGTAGAGCAAGCTAGTAAATTATTAAAGACGAATGAAGATTTTAAAAAATGGTATAAATTAATTCTAAATTGTATAACATTAGTGAAATGTAAAATTAAACAGATAAATGAGAGGCACACTATGTATTCTAAGTTAAAATCACATTTAGCATTGTTCAATTACTATAAACAAATTTTTAAAAAAACTAAACCCTCTACTAGAAAAATTATGTGGTGTGATTTAGAGGAATAATCGTCAGAAATGATCATATTGTTAACCATTTATTAAATTTTAAAAATTATTGTACGTTTTGTAAACAACAACTCTTTCATTAGGATTTTTAATGACTTTTTATTTCAAGAGATATGGAAGATATTTCAAAACTAACTGGAAAGATGTTGAAAACGGTAGAGCAAGCTAGTAAATTATTAAAGACGAATGAAGATTTTAAAAAATGGTATAAATTAATTCTAAATTGTATAACATTAGTGAAATGCAAAATTAAACAGAAGAATGATAGATACACTACGTATTCTAAGTTAGAATCACACTTGGCCTTATTCAATTACTATAAACAATTTTTTAAAAAAACTAAAATTTCTAATAGAAAAATTATGTGGTGTGATTTAGAATCTTGTTTCAATAATAGAATTAAAACAGGAGTTATTATCAATTTAAAAATTAAAGATCCAATTGAATTTTTCGATAAAGCGTTTAGAAGTTTTTCTCTGCATGTGAAGAAAGAACTTAAGAAATCTCTGTTAAAAGTTAATGTTATTTTCATTGCAAATTTTGTAAAACCTCAGACCGGTGAGATTGACATTAAACATTTCAACACAAAAAATAGAATTATCAACCATGGTACAAATATAAAAGAATATTACATAAATCATATTAAAAATAAAATTTTATTAAAACTTCAAGAATTTCAAGAGAGGGACAGTGGATGGGCTCTTTATGAGGTACTTGAGTTGAAAGTGAACATAAACCATTACGAGCCAATAAACGTAGGTGTTTCAAGTTTTATTGAAATACCTAAATATATTCAAAATACTAGAGCCGTTTTAAATATAAAAAATAATGATCAGTTCTGTTTTTTGTGGTGTATAACAGCATATCTTAAACCTTGTCAGGAGAATAAAAATCCTAAACGTGTCACATCTTATCCTCATTTCAGTTCAATTCTAAAATTCGATAATATTGAGTTTCCAATCAAGATAAAAGACATTCCAAAATTTGAAATCATGAATACTCTATCAATAAACGTATTCACACTACAAAAAAAGGAAGTAGTACCAGTATTTCTGAGTGAACACAATTCGTTATGTAAAATTAATTTGTTATTGATACAGTGTGAGAATACAGAAGATGATGATGATGATTTATATGATAAAATTCATGAAATTCAATCCAAACCGAGGTATCATTTTGCATTAATCAAAGATTTATCTAGGTTATTACATAAACAACTTAAACGTCATTATTACTTTTGTGATAGATGTTTAAATCGTTTTGGTTTACAAAAAACTTTAAATAACCATATGATTAACTGTAAGAAATTTAACAAATCAAAAATTACTTTACCAACACAAAAAGAAAAAATTCTTCAGTTTAAAAATTATAAATATCAAGATAAAGTTCCATTTGTAATATATGCAGACCTCGAAAGTATACTTCAGAATTACAATGATCAGAATACTGTGAGTAGTTTGAAAAAATATCAGAAACATGTACCTTTTAGTATAGCTTTTTATTTGAAATGTTCATTTAATGATAACCTTTCAAAATTTGAATTATATACAGGTGTAGATTGTATTAGTTGGTTTGTTCAAAAATTAAATCAATTAGCTAACCATCTAGACAACATATATTCCAACCCTATACCGATTGAAAAATTAACAAATTTACAACTACATGAATTTAAAATATCTAACAACTGTCATATCTGTGGAGAATTATTCTCTTCATCTGATTTAAAAGTAAAAGATCACTGTCATTTCACAGGGCGATACAGAGGTCCTGCACATATTATATGCAATATTAATTATCAGAAGTGTTTCACGATACCTGTTCTATTTCATAATTTGTCTGGATACGATAGTCATTTTATAATAAAAGCGTTGAGTACAGAAATACCTGGTGAGGTAAATTTACTTCCGATTAATAAGGAACGATACATTTCATTTACGAAAAAAACTCAATACGGTAAAATTAATTTCAGATTTTTAGATTCATATAGATTTCTATCGGATTCTCTCCAGAAACTCGGGTCGTATTTAGACGGTGATAAGAAGAATATAATACGCAAACATTATCATAATGATTTAGAATTCCAAGCGATGCAACAAAAAGGCATTTTTCCGTATGATTATTTAGATAGTTGGGAAAAATTAAACGAAACTAAATTACCATCTATTAAGAAATTCTTCAATGAAATGCATCAGTCTGAAATACCCGAAAAAGAATATGAACATGCACTCAATGTTTGGCGAATATTTAAAATAAAAAATTTAAAAGAATATGCAGAACTCTATTTAAAAACTGATGTATTACTTTTGGCTGATGTATTCGAAAATTTTAGAGAAACCTGTTTAAAAACTTATAATTTAGATGCATTGCATTACTATACGGTACCGGGTTTGGCTTACGATTGTTGTTTGAAAATTTCTAAAGTAAAATTAGAACTATTAACAAATATTGATATGATTATGTTTATAGAATCGGGAGTCAGAGGTGGTATATCACAGTGTTCAAATCGTTACGCTAAGGCAAATAACAAATATATGGGAAAAGACTATAATCCTAAAGAAAAGTCATCATACTTGATGTATTTCGATATAAATAACCTTTATGGTAGTGCAATGTCATTTGCCTTGCCGACTGATTCTTTTGAATGGGTTGAAAATGTCTATTCTGTAAATGTTAAAAATATACCGGATGATTCTGAATATGGTTACATTTTTGAAGTCGATTTAGATTACCCTCGAGAACTTTTCGATACACATAGTGATTTACCACTCTGTCCTGAACATATGATACCACCGATCTCCACTGCAAAATTACCAAAATTATTAACAACCCTTTACAATAAGAAAAATTATGTAATCCACTATCGAAATTTACAACAAGCCTTAGATTTAGGATTGAAATTAGTTAAAATTCATAAAATTTTAAAATTTCGGCAATCTTGTTGGTTGAAATCATACATAGATCTAAACACAAATCTAAGACAACAGTCTACGAATGACTTTGAAAAAAATTTCTATAAATTAATGAACAATTCGGTATTCGGTAAGACAATAGAGAACGTACGAAAGTATAAAGACATTAAACTGGTAACAAAATGGTTAGGTAGATATGGTGCAAAGAGACTAATTTCACAACCAAACTTTCACAGTTGTACCATATTTGAAAAAGATATGGTTATTATAGAAATGAAAAGATTGAATATTAAATTTAATAAACCAATTTACGTAGGATTTTCAATATTAGATCTTTCGAAAACTATACTTTATGATTTTCATTACAATTATATCAAATCAAAATTTAATGATAAAGCTCTCCTTTTGTACTCAGATACAGATAGCGCATTGTATTGTTTTACCGTTCCTGACATTTATGAGATCATGAAAGAGGATATAGATAGATTTGATACGTCAGACTACCCACCTGATAATGTATACGGTATTCCTTTAAGAAATAAAAAAGTATTAGGTCTAATGAAAGATGAAAATAACGGTGAAATTATGAGTGAATTTATTGGATTAAAATCAAAAATGTATACGTTTAAATTACTGAATAATAGCAAAATTATCAAAAAGGCTAAAGGTATTACAAGTACATCATTGAAACAAATTACCTTCGATGATTATTATCAATGTTTGTTTAATAACTCTAGTTTTAACATTGATCAAAGATTAATCAGATCATTTAAACATAACGTCTACTCAATAATACAAAAAAAGGTGGCTCTCAGTCCATACGATGATAAAAGAGTTGTAAATTATAGTTATACTAAAACCTTACCTTGGGGGTATAACGATACAATATAAAATCTTTCCTTCGTCTTTATAATCTTACTAGAAACAAAAAGGAGGATAAGGAGAAACAATGAAACAAGATTATATACTGTAAGTTTGTGACTATTGATTTGGAAATTTTAAGCTTTTTATATTTTATTATTACAGATATTTTAAGACCATGAATAATCAAGAGAGAAGCATGTTCCAGAAAATTGAATTGGCCACTCAGAACATCATGAATGACTACTTCAAAAGTGCAGTGGTTTATAACAACGTGGATCTTGTTCAAATAATTCTACATATGACAGAAATAAACGAAGAAGATCTCTGGGTGGCCATAACGGAAGCAGCCTATTATGCGAACATAGAAACCTTAGACATCCTGTTGAAACACAGTAAATACTGGACTTACAATCCAGACAGAAGACACTCAGTCTTACATGAATGGTTGACTTCAAACATTGAAAAAGGAACGCAGGGTAACTCTGTAGGATGGACGGCAGGACCGGACAGTGGACGCTGGCCATCAACTAACGTTGATGATTACATAAAAACCTTAGAAATGTTAATGAAAACAGTAATACCTCTCCCTTTTGATAATTACGAAGATTTATGTATTGATAATGATAAAAATAATGATAATGATAATGATAATGATAAAGATAATGATAAACTCCTCGATACTCTTTTTTCAGGAGTAAATATGCAGGTGGAATAACAAACCCTTTCATATATGAAGATAATAAGTATAGTAACATTAATCAATAAAATCAATATGAATGTATTAAAAAAATAAAATAAAAATTTGAATTTATCTCTTCATGTTCTTTTACTCATTTAACCTATTATATTCATATATAATATACTTCAATCAGAAAAATATTAAATAAATAAATAAATAAAGCATATAGGTTACTATTTTTTATTAATTATTAACAAGATAATAACATAAATGTTTTTACAAAAAATTTAAATTCAAATTATATAGAAATATATATATATAATACAATTACAATTGTTACAATACATAATAAGATACAGTTAAAAATTTCTTTATTTTAACTTAATTGTTGTCATAGAACCATTTTCACCTTGAGTCACATTCATTTCAATATTCTTCAATTTACGATTTGAAATTTTGTTATTATTAAGGTCGGAAAATATTATTCTATCTGTATCAACCGTATCATCATTTTTGTTAACTGGTAAATTGGTATCCTGTGATTTATTTAAATTTTTATCAGGAATTTTAGTAATACTTTCAACATTTTTATCATCTGTAAATGTAACTTCATCACTGTTTATGTTTAATTCTTGTTGAAAATCGGTAGATGTACTTGATTTTATTGATATATTTCCCACATCAAATCCATTAATAAATGGACAATTTACTGACCAGTACCGATGCACTTCTATAGGATTGTCTCCTTCTTCCCAACGACCAATTTCAATTCTGCAGAAACAGCAACGAACAGTGTCCTCCACGTTGTAATAATAAAATCCGGATCTTGCTAAATCACGTGGATGTACATAATCACAAGGCCAACTTTCAAACGTCTTAAGTCTGTTTTCTTCCTTCTTCATTTTTAATCTTTCTTGTTTCATAGTTGTCATCATAAACCCCACAACTAATTCAAGAAATATGATCATCACGTCTTTTATATACAACTCCCCCACCAGCACTTTATTTATCAGCAGAATATTGTAAGGAATATGGTGATATAAAATTAAAAGTTATTTTAATGTTAATAAATATTTATTTATTAATCTATTATCAGTTTTAATTAAAATTATTTAATTAAAATTATTTAATTAATATTAAATTATACTATATCGTCTTTATTTATCCAAGTGTTGTAGGTGTTGTCAAAACCGAGCCATTTAACATAAATTTTATTACCTTTTCTTCTGAGCACTTTTTCTACAAGATAAACATCTGGGTGTTTTGTTTTCTGCAATTCGGGTTCATAAAAACCACCTTCTATGGGACGACCTAATGAATCTTGAAGTTTATATGTCACGGGGTTTGTCACTTGCACTTTGCTTATGGTGAAAATCTCAGTTGAAAAGTTTGGTGTATAACCTTTTGCGAATACGTGTTTCATTTTACTTATGCGTACGTGGTCCCCGACCCTGTATTTGGCACGACCTACCGTTTTAATATTACTGTAAACCGTATTCAACAGTTGTTTTTCGTTTGCCGCATTCACATCTACGGGTCTCATTCCGATAGTTCGATGTTTCTTCTCGTTGTATGACTTGACGAGATCGGTTAAAATGTCAATCCAACGGTACGCCCCCCGATAACTAAATTCTTTCCACATGCGTTGTTTCAGGGTACGGTTAAATCTTTCAACTACTGACGCTTTTAGATTACTGAAAGTCGAATAATGGTTTATGTTATATTTTTTCATTAAATTTTGAAATTTTACATTAAAAAATTCTGTTCCGTCGTCAGTTTGAAGATTCTTAGGTACGGCATGACGTCCACTCTTTAAAATCTTTTCCATCGCCGACGTTACATCTTTGCTGGTTTTACTTTTTACAGGTTCCACCCAGGCATACTTCGAGAAGACGTCTATGACGGTTAGAAGATATTTATAACCTTTATTCAGAGGTGCGTACGGTATCATTATGACAAGATCAGCTTGAAATAAATCATTCAAACCTTTGGTTACAACACGTCTGCGAGTGTAGTTTCTACGAGCCGGTTTGTGTAGTTCATTTACTATCTGTCTTTTACTCATCTTACTCTCTCTCACTCTGTTACATAATATATTTACATCTCTATTTATTTTTAATCACCACTACCACCACCACCATCTCTTTTACGTGCTTCTTTTTCTAAATATGGTGTAAGCATATCTTCTAATTTTTTGACAAGACGATCTTGTAATTCTTTTTGATCATTTTTCAAAATTTTCTCTATGTTTTCATTCAAGTGATCTTTATCTTCTTTTAACTTTTGATTGATTTTTCTCAGTTCATTATCTATATACGTTTTCGTGGCTGCGAGTTCAGAACGAAAATAAGATTCTTCATTCGTAACAATATTATTTACATATTTTTGAACACTCTGTTCGATTTCTCGTTGTTCCTCATCTAATTTTCTAGAAAGTTTTACACTCATCTTTCCTACTCTCTCATTTAGATCTTCGAGTTTTCTTTTATGATATCCATGAACCTCTAGAACGTACGATTTTGTTACACAGTCATTATCATTCTTCGGATCACCAACATTTGTTAATGCTCTACCCTCAAAATCAACGTCTCCATTAAATGTCACTTTAAATTTAACACCTGATTTAATTCCCCTGCTTTTAGAAGTCCGTCCAAATTTATCAATAGTCATAATGAAACTAACACATTATGTTCTTGAATCTGTGTATTTATTCAATTACACCAGCTTCTCGTAACTCTTCAATTATCGATAAAATCTCATTTTGATGCCCCGTGTGTCCCGATTCTTGTGAAGCGATCAACAGATAAAGTCTCTCGACTAATTCATTAACATCATCCCAATATACAAATTCCGGTTTCACATCAACATAATCTTTATAACTGAACCCTGTTTTGAAACCTGTGGTTGGTTTCTGATAATCTTTTACATATTTACGATACTTTTCAGTTCTAGAACCTTGTTTTTTCTTATCAATACTGTAATGTTGCTTAACAGCATTCGTCTTTTGAAGAATTTCATTGTATTGTATAATATCACTTTGTGTCACTTTAGTAGAATCTGGATTTTTAATGAAAAGTAACTCGTAAAGACCCGGTGTACCTTCATACCAATCACCTCTATCATCATCATAATTATCATCATCATCATCATCATCGTCACCATCACTAGGTTTTATGAATAAATCGTTGTTATCTATTGATATTACTGAATCTCCAATTAACCATCGATTACCACTAAATCTTATACCTCTAGATGATTTATCAATGGATTTATCATTCAAACCGTGTAAAAGCACATAAGGTCCAGCTATATTTCCGAAAGTTTCTAAAATGCTCTGTAATTTTTCAGTCCCCTCATCACTCATAAGTTCACCTGTCATCGCCTCCTCTACTGACATTTCAGGTTCAGCTACCAATTCATATTCACGTTGTTCTTGTTGTTCTTGTTCTTCTTCTTCTTCTTGTTTAGAATCAGGTGTATCAGAACTTTGTTCAAATTTCCCAACATTATATGTTCCTTCATCAGTCTTAATCTTCTTAATATATTTTGCTTTTATTGGAGTAATATCTTCTAGTTTTCTCTTTTTAGTTTTCTTTTTTAATTTTACTGGACTATGTATTTCATTTTCTTCCTCTTTAAAATCAACTTTCCCCGATTTTACGGTCCGTTGAAGTAAAGTCTCTAACGGAGTAACGATAGGTTTAAAAGTTTCTCGCAGTGAATGTTCCGTTTCAGTTAGACCACGTTTCAAGTTGAGATACTTTTCTCTTATCGATTTACTTAACGCAATAATTTTTTTTAAATTTTCCTCTTCCATTGTGACAGACAGAGAGACCTCTTCAATGATTTGAAAGGAAATATCCTATCTCACGTGATGTTACTACCTTTTATACTTCATTCCACTTCAAGAATATATCGAACCCTTTTCGATAACGACCATGCTTTCTATCTTTATCTATCACTACGAAACCGTACTTCTCTTTCCAACAGTGAACGCAAAATTCTTTGAAACACTCAAAAGACATGTCTGTATCCACATGTTCTTCGTGTATATGTTTCAAATTCAAATCGTCCTGTTTAAAGATGATGATAAAATTAGCGTTGTCCCTTCATTAACAGAAAAATAAATAAATAAATAAATACATAAATAAATAAATAAATATAAATGTACCTTAAAAGATGTTTGTAGCAGCGCATATAAGTTTGATTAATAAAAAATGTATCTATGTTTTTATGTCGTCCCATGCTAAAATATTCTCGCATGCAGTCTTGTTTATCACAGGACACATCGTCGAATATGAAAACTGAATTTCGTTTCGCCTCTTTGAATTTAACAATATCCTCACTGTCTTCATATGGAAAGTATCCTATTCCCTTTACTTTTCTCAATACTCGAGCTAACAATTGATATTTCGGTTGAAACAACGATTTAGAATACAAATAGATGTTCTCAAAGTTTAAACCTTTCGGGTGCGTTAACAAAGTTAACATGACGTTAGTTTTACCGCAGTTTGACGGACCGCATATGATACATCGTATGCTCTCAGGTAAGAGATATCCATGACGACGTTCACCTGTATGGATATCTTCATTAGCGTTTAGATTTATGACTTTCAGGGATCCACATTTAACAAACTGCATTTTAACAATGTTTCAGTCATAAACATACCTATCGCTTTTATATAACTGTTCAGATCAAGTCTCCGAAACTCACATATAAATATAACTAATCCCGCACGATTCCGACACGGCTTTCGAGAAGGCACGGCTGACAGTCCAAAGGTCAAGCCTCAAAACACCACATCTTTTTACATCAGTTTCAGTGAAAATCGGCTGGTCGCACGTTCAAGGTCAAAGTGTCACAAATATGACATAGCTCCACTACTAATAAGTTTTTATTTTATTAAAATAGAAGTAAATATTTGCAATATTTTTTAATTTTTATGCGCTACACATGTATGGAGGTCTATAACAGAATTATCTCGCGAAAATTTGGCTTTAATGTTAACATTGCCTTCATATTTCTTATGAAAAGTAAAAAAATCTAAAGTGCATATCTTTGTCCTTTCTTTAATGACAGCCAAAACACTGCAATAGGGGATAGGCATGATTTTTTATTTATTTTTTTATTATATTCCTCTTGTTGCATATAAACATAAAAAACAGTTTTGCATTTCTTTTTTTTTAATTTGAAGGCTTAAAAAAATCATAAATGTATGTAGAGCGCGAAAACGACGTGTGACGTCATACCCCAACTAAGTGTACTGCGTACAGCCTACACAGTATGTCGTGAACTTATTTGCTTGTATAACTTTTATAGGTTATGTAAAGTTAGAGTGATTTTAATTAAAATAAAGTTTAATTCTATAAAAACAATTTATACATGTTTACCGAATTAAATTTTATATTAAAATATATAAAATATGGAAGATCCAGGCCCCAGTACTTCGAAACATAGTCGAAAATATTGTTAAGTACCGATGTGCACAAATAGTTCAATTAGAAATCCAAAAAAACAATTTATATCTGACCTGATGGCGAAAAACATCTGAAAAGGTGAAATTTGTGGCTGAAAGCTATGAGGTGATATAAAACCGATATTTCAGAAAAAAGTAAACTTTATGTTTGTGAAGACCATTTTAATGTGAGTACATATATTTTATAAATTATTTTAATAATAAATGCTTGAAAAATTGTTTAAAAACAAATACAAAACTCTCGAACAATACAATATACAGACGTAAAGATTATGTTTAGTCTGTATCTCTGACGTCAAACCCTAGCAGTCTCAGTCGTATTTACTCGGCAACCTTCGCGCCGTGGTCGGCTTATTTCAAATTTACAATATTTTAATTAAAAAATTTGGCTATAATATTAATTAAAATGTGATTTTTGTTTTGTTAGGTGACATAACTAACATTAACATATCAAAAAAATGTAGTTTTAAGGAAATATAAATTTTATGCGTAGCCCCTATTTGTGCTGTTTTTATAGTTTTTCACAACTTCCGTCAACATTGTAACAAAAATTCAACACTTAAATATACGAAATAAGTTTAAACTATACTGCAGTATTTAGTACAATAATTTGGTACCAGTTAGCGTATTCGAGTGTGTCACTTCTTAATACCTAATGTGTGACCATCACCTTTTTACGTTTTTTTCTCGGGCAAATTTTACTATTTTTTTTTTTTGTTTTTTTTTTTTTTTAATTTATTATTTATTTAGGGGTGCTTCAGCTGCTAGGGCTATTAGCACCCACAAATCTTATATATTACAATGTGTGTACATATATATATCTACATTTATATACTATACATTTATATTCAAAGTGTAACATTATATTTTATTATATAGATCTATGCTTTTAAGATATGAGATGACATTATTTATCGAGTCTGAGTTGTTGCCTAAAATGTCTTTTATTGAGTGGTCTGTAATTTTGTTGTCTCTTCGTTGTGTGGTGTATTTTGGGCATTCTACTAGGATGTGTCTGGCTGTAAGTGTCGTGTCACATGTGTCGCATTTTGTTGGTTCGCAATGTTCGAATAGATGTTTGTGGGTGAGTAAGGTGTGTCCAATCCTAAGTCTCGTAATTACTACTTCTTCTTTTCTATTGTTTCTTCCGGGCCATGGGGTAGTGTCGGTTTTTATTTGCCGGAGGTGGTTTCTAACTTCATCTATTTCCGACCATTGACTATTCCAACTATTTCTTATATTTTTCTTTATGCTGGTTTTAAAGTCTCTAGTTGGAATAGGCATATCTATCTGTTCCGTGGACTTGGTGGCTTCTTTGGCTGCAGTATCAGCTTTTTCATTGCCTGTTATGCCGACGTGGGATGGTACCCATACTATAGAGATGAATTTACTATCAGCTATGCAGTTATTTATTTTTTGTAGAATTTCTTCTATCATTGGGCTTGTCGAATACATTTTCTGTAAGTTTTGTATAACACTTAACGAATCGGTGTGGACTATAAAGTTTCTCTTTGTATTATTACTGTAAATGTACTCGACAGCCTTCAGAAGCGCAAATTCTTCAGCCGTGTAAGTAGATACAACATCTGGCAGGTGGAATTTTTGTACTTCTTCTTCAATAACTAGTCCTGCTCCTACTTTGCCGTCAATTTTTGAGCCATCGGTGTATATCTTGACATGATCCATTTCGCTGAAATCTTCCTTTATTTGTTGATAAACAGCTTTATATACGGTTGGGGATGTGGAGCTTTTTGGATATTCTGTTAGGGTTAGGATAAGTTTTGCTTGTTTTCTAAGCCAAGGAGGAGTATTACGAGGGGATATTTTTTGTATCGTGGGAATTTTTAGGTTTATATTTGTTAAAATGTTGTGAATTTTCAGATGGAGTTCATTGGAGGTTTTAACTGTATAATTGTTTTGGAATATATGTTTGAATGTGGGGTGAGAGGGGTTAGTTACTATGGTATTGATGTAAGATAGAATTAGTTCGTTTCTTCTTGATTGTAGGGGTGGTTCAGCTGCTTCGCAGAGAATACTTGTGATGGGGCTAGTCCTGAAGGCTCCAGTTGCGTATCTGATGGCAGTATGGTGGACTGCATCGATCGTTTTAATTAGGTGTTTTTTGGCGAGACCATAAACTACGCATCCATAGTCTATTTTGGGTCGGATGATAGTCTTATAAAGTGTTAAGAGAACTTTTCTACTAGCTCCCCAATTTTGACTTTTCACAGATTTCATAATATTTAGCCTTTTACTACATTCTGCTTTTAGGGATTGTATATGTTGATTCCAATTTAATTTTTTGTCGAAAATGACTCCGAGATATGTTATTTTATCAGTGTAGTTAATATTCGTGTTATTAAATTTTAGCGTTGGTTGTTCATATTTTCTAAGTTTTGTAAAATGGATAGCATGCGTTTTTGGTAGTGATATTTTAAATCCTGTTTTCTGTGTCCAGTTTTCTATTGTAGATATAGCTGATTGTAAATATTGCTGGGTTCTTTTGAGGTTTTTTCCTCGACAAAAAATTAATAAATCGTCAGCGAAAAGGCTAACTGACACCGGAAATTGGATGTTGGCTACAATTTTATTGATTGCTATTAAAAACAATGTGACGCTGTAGGGGCTCCCCTGTGGTACACCGTTTATTTGGACTTTCCAATCTGATACACATTTATTAGCTCTTACTTGAAACTTTCTTTTGCTAAGGAAGTTTTTGGTGTAGTTAAATGCATTACCTCCAATTTCACATTCTTTCAGGGACTTTAGTATGTGGTACTTCCAACACATATCGTAAGCTTTTTCGATGTCAAAGGTCACTGCGATTAGGTGTTGTTTGTGTTTAAATGCATTTAATATTTCAGAAGTAAGGGCTATTTGGTCTGTGGTTTTTCTTCCTTTTCTGAATCCACATTGTTCGTTAATAAGTAAGTTGTTTTTTTCCAAGTGCCACACAATTCTTTTGTTGACAATTCTTTCTAAGATTTTGCTCATTGTGTTTGCAAGTGCTATTGGACGATAGTTTAGAGGATCTGTTTTATTTTTGTTTGGTTTGTGGATTGGGAGCACTGTGACTTCTCTCCATTTGTCGGGATATACGTTATTTAGCCAAATATTATTGTAAATAGCTAGAAGGTATTCAAGAGTGTTTTTAGGCAGGTGCTGTATCATTTCGTAGGTGATGTTGTCTGGCCCTTGACTGCTATTGTTTTTCAGTTCCTTCAGTACTTCATAAAGCTCATTGTGTGTTAGTGGTAGATTCATATCTTCATTTTCTCTCTCATTTACTATTATTTCTACTTCTTGGTCCTTTTTATAATGTAAGAATTCGTTTTCACACATAGAGTCACTCGAAGTATTTTCAAATACGTCTGCGAAAGTATTAGCTATTTCTTGTGGAGCTGAGATTATCGTTTGGTTTTTAATAAGGCAAGATGTTTCGTATATGGTTTTTGATCCTTTAATTTTTCTTATCTTGTTCCATAATTCTTTAATAGGAGTGTCAGCGGTCAGGGTTGATACATATTGCTGCCAGCTTTGTTTTCTACTGTTTTTTAACACAATTTTAGAATGGGCTCTCGATCTCTTCAAGTTTATTAAGTTTTTTTGTTTTAATTTGTATTTTAACCAATTTTAGGTTGGGGAGTCTAAAAAATATATTTAAAGCGCCCTCTGTTGTATTTTTTGAAATATGGTAATTTTCAGTCGTTTTTTTAAATTTATTCAAAAGCGGTAAACCGTAGCTTGTAATGGAGATTATTTTTGAAATCTACGACTCAAACTACATAAATATACACATTCTGAAATAAATCAGAGAGAAACAAATTTTGCTCATAAATCGAAAAAATCTTAAGGAGTATCTTTTTTCGATATTTGACCATTTTCAAAGGTTTTATTTGACGATTCGTATTTATTGTAAAAGTTGTGTTATAAGGCCCCAATTTTTTTCTGCACTTAACATTATATGAAGAATACAAAAATTCAAACCGCAGTTCTTTATGTTTTATTATTCTCAAGTTAGGAGTTGCAGAAATTTTTTAAAAAAATTGACAAATTAAAATTTTCGCAAAAAATTTTTTGTTTGGGTGTTGCCTCAAAATGGGTTCTAAGGCCCTTAAAGTACTCAGAATTTCAAAAATTTCAATCGAAAATTTCTATCTCATGTAGGTTTTGAGATTCGGTCTTTCGAAAATGAAAAATGTAATTACAAATTTTCTAAACTACACGGAGCAAAAAGGCATTAACTAAGGAGGGCTTTATTTTTTACCTGTAGGTGTAGGTTTCAAAAATTCGAACGATAATACCCTATTTTTATTGTACCTAAGTTAGGATGTTATAAAATTTCAAATTTAAATTGAAAAATTAAAAATTTCCAAAAAATTATTTTTATTCGGATGTCGTTTTATAATATGTCCTGAGACTCCTTAGGGCCTCGGGATTTCAAAAATTCCAACCGCAGGTCTCTATCTCATACCAAATTACGTGAAAAGATGTTTTTCTGTTTTTGTGTGAGTCTCAGACAGACAAAAATTGTTTTTTTATGGATACTGTTTTATAATCGTCTGATATGTGTAGAAACCAAATATGAGGCAGGAATAAGAAAACAGATGCCTTTAATTTTATTAATATAAATAATAATAAAAATGGATGATATTAAAAGAAGTAAATAGTAGTTTATAAAGATCGTTTAAAAAATGCAAGCTTAAAGGGGCAGGCTAACATTTCATCGGCTCTGAGCCTTTTTGTGCACTGTCTTTTTTTTTACTTTTTTGCAGAAAATGTGAAAAAGTTTTACCGTAACTCAAAATTGACCATATATTTGTGATATTAGGCTAAAAATGTACAACCAGTCCATTTTCCAACAAAATTAAAAAAAAAAAATACACATTTTAAATTTTTGTTCAAAAATTTTTTGTCTCCAATTTTAGCCAAAATATAGTTTTAAGCTATTTAAGGGTGAGGATTATGAAAACAATATTTAAAATTTCCAACCACAGACTTTTATCACTAACCTATTTTAGTTACTACTATTTTAGTTAGAATTTTCAAAAAAAGTTTTAAAATATGTAATATGATTTTTATTAGGACCTCAAGATTTCAAAAATTTCAACCGCATGTCTTTATCGCATTTCGTTTTTGAGAAACGTCCATTCGAAGATGAAAATTTCTATAAATCACTCCATATTAAAATTTGTCATAATTTTAAAATATGCAAAACGAATAAGACCTCAAATTTTTTTGTAAACTATAAACTACGATAAATCCAAAAATTATTACCTCAGCTCGTTTCCTCAAACGGTTTTTGAGATGTGCTTTGTTCTTGATTCACATTTATCACAAATAATTTAAATTATGCCATTAAAAAAATTGTCATAATATCAAAACGCGTTATATGATTAAAGCCCCAAATTATTTCTAGGCTAAATATACTACGAAGAATTCAAAAAATCAAATCGGAGGGAAATGGTTAAAATAATAATACAAATTTAGTTTATCACATTAGAAAAATTTGTCTACATATAGCTTCACCCATTTAGTAAAACTTTATTAACAATTTTAAGGACGCAATATACACATTTAATTAAACACATTAAAATATATTTGCCGCTTTTAAGAATGTTCTAGAACATATTTCTTAAAAAGACTTATTTGTCCGTTCATTACACACAACTTACAAATATAAAGGTGCGTACTGACTTGAGCATTTGTACGCGCACGGATTATGTGTGCGTACAAATGCTCAGGTGAGTACGAGGTATAATTTGTGTGCGCGTACAGTAATCCTTCCACGAATGCTATCCGTAACTTGTCGGTCCCACCGATAAGATCAAAGAACTTGTGCGCTCAGTGTGTACGGATTTATACAATAATATAATTGTGCGCGTAAATTTAAGTAAACACCAGTAAATATTCAACATGGAATGGAGTAAAAATGTATTGTATGCTGGTAAACGAATCCCCAGTTGCAAAAAACGTAGGGTTATGGCTAATCGTTCTTTCGCGGGAACAGCCGTTATAAAACTTGTCTTTCTCCCAATTGTGTGACCAACTTTATTAACGAGTAGTTCAAAATCTGCCGCTGACATTCGAACAAAATTTTGAAATTGTCCACTAACCTCTTGCATTTGCAGTTCTGCTAGCAAACTTAAACTATTGTATATTTCCCTGCTTCTATATAGTTGTGTCATGCACCACCGTTTTTTTTTTTTTTTACTAAGTCTACTATGGCCACATTCAGCAGACTCAACAGTGAGTTACCGGTTGGTAAATTTTTTCCTGTATGCCTACGTTGATCTACCAGTGAGTTACCGTACTTACTCACCGGTCGCCATTTTATTCACCGGATTTCATTAACGATTAGTTGCTCACCGGTGGACATTTTGACAGTTATATCTATAGTAACAAAGAATCAAGCACAAAGCAAGTAAAAAATTATGGAATTGAGTGTTAAGTCAGTTTACTTAGATATTGAGGAGACGTATATAAAGCACATGTACTTTTAAAATTACTGTAAAAGCTTACATTCAAAATTTACTGTCATTACAATCTGTCATTGTTTAGATATTGTAGTTTTTATATACGCCGTTCGACAACGCTGTCAAAAAATGTGCATTTAGTCAAATTCACCGGTAAGTTTGTACCGGTAAGACACCGATGAGTCTGCTGAATGCGACTTATGTACGCTACACTTGTTAAGCCAACAACATTTCTTTCCGCCATCGTTCACACTACTTACTTTAAATAAATATGTGCGTGGATATAACTGAAATACCCGGAGCGAGATTTTACGCGCACAAATTAGAAAGTTGTGTGTGCAAATTTTTTTACCCGCACGAAAATCCTTCCGCGCACGAAAATCCGTGCGCGTACAAATGCTCAAGTCAGTACGCACCTTAAAACAAATAAAACCAAGCAGGCTTATACAATAAGCCATAATTTATATTATTAATATAGTGCAAAGGAAATTCGTCTTTATGCACTTGTATACATAGGTGAAAATTGTTTCATTTACATTAAAGGCAAAATATATTGAACTTTGTTACTTTTTAATCCTGTCTAATATCTTTATCTCTAAAATCTATTAGAAGTTTGATAAAGACATGCACAAATGTAGCACATATTATGTATATGCATACGTATATTTTACGTTAAATAGTGATATTCAAAAGAGAGTGTAATAAAAAAAAAAAACTGAATTAACTCATAATTGTGTTTGAATTTTCATCAGAAGTGTTTTTTAGTGAAGTGAATTTTACAGATTTCTTGGAAATAACCATGAAGTTCTTATCTCCCTCTGTGTATGGTAGATGGTGTATAGAGAATTGAGAAGTTTTGTGAAAAGGGTACCAAGCTACATTTTTTTCTATATAGCCATATTTATATCAGGGCTTCGAACCAGAACTGAACCGAAAACCGGGAACCGAAAAAAATCGTTATTTTTGTCGGAACGAAAACCGGAACTGAGCAGAAAAAATTATAGGTTTATTTCGGTTCAGATAATGTTTATGTAAGTGAATATAAAATACATTTTATTTAAGATTATTTTTTAAACTGATGAGCAGAAAAAAATCGTAATTCGTGATTTTTTTAACTGATAAGTAAGAAAAAGAATTCTATTATTTCGGGGGGGGGGGGGATGGAAAGCCCAGAACCCTCCCCCTGGCAGATACCTTGGTATAATTATCACAAAATAAGGAATAAAATGTTCTACTAAATTATAGTAGAAAATAAATTTCTAATACAAATAAGAGCATTTAAAAATTTATCACTCGGAACTGAACCGAAAACCGAAAAAAACCGTTATTTTTTCCGGAACGAAAACCGGAACCGAACTGATATATATTTTTTTAATTGAACCGGAACGAAAACCGAAACGAAAAAAATAACGGTTCGAAGCCCTGATTTATATATAGGCTATTCCAAACGTTTAAGCGATGCTAAATGGAATTTTTATTTTTGTAAATTGTCACCAGCTCCCTTTTTAGGGTTTTGTTGGTATGACCACCAAAAATCCCTTATAACGTCACTCATGTGGCTGTTTGTTTGTACGGTAGAAATTGTAGCTAAACGGCTTCTCATAGAAAATGGAAATTTGGCATGGTTATACAACATTTTGACCCACATAAAAGAAAACTATAGAGATCAGTAGTGTGCACGTAAAAACTAAGTAGTTAGGTTAGGTTTAGTTGGTAAAAGTTTAGGGCAGAAGAAGTATTGATCTATTTTATTACATTATCTTTAAATTATAAGTTAAATTACATTATCCCGTTAAAAAATATTTTTCGTTTATTTTACTAATTAAAATTAAACATATACTCCCTCCAAATAGCATAATATGCAATCCTGAAGCAATTTCTACTGCCAAAAACAGCCTCAATAATAATATAAATGTCTAATGGGGCGATTCTGATCATTCCATTAAATTTTAAATATTAAAATATTTAAGATTTCTTTAAGTTCCAAACTTCCGTGCCATCACCAGGACTCGAACTCGAGCCACCCTGGTCTAACAGTCAACATGCCAGTATATTGACCACTACACCACAGTGACTGGCTAAGAAAATATTATTCTGCCTACAAAGACCTTTATTGCTTTAAGTTAATGAGCAGAATCGCACGATTTAAGACGCAGTTACGTTAAAGAAATGTAATTTAAGATTTATAATACGTGTTTGTTTTGATTCAAGACAAAATTTATAAATCAAAAGTGACAACTATTTTCGAAAAGAAGGAGTAACTACATTGTCTCAAAAATGCATACAGGGTATGTATAGATTTTTCGATTAATATATGTTTTTGAGTCCTGGGATCTTTTTTATATGAAAGACAAAAACTACTCTACTATCCATCTATTAAGTTGCCTGACACAGAGACGATATAAAAGTTTCCTGGTTATATCTATGAAACCTTAAAAATAAGAATTAAAAGTGGTTCATCAGTGTTCTGGATTAATTTTGGTGTCACAAAGATCGACAAAAACTCTAAAACCATATTGGGATCTCATGACAGTGATATGTGGCATTAAACAACATAAGTGCTAAATATGGTAACTGAAAGTGATTTGAAAAAGTAGGAGTATCAGGTGTAAAAAAGAAGGAAAGACAAGGTCAAAAGAAGACAAGGGTCAAACAGTGTAATAACAGAAGAAAAAAAAAAAAATACGGTAAGTAATAAACCATTAACATATTTATTTACCAATGGTTGAAATAAAAAACATTGTAAATTTTCACTATTTTTATTAAGCGACAAAGCAACAAATATCAGCAACAAATTAGCCAACCAAATTAACTCTAACAACATCAAAGTTTCATTTAGAACCGTTAATAGTACTAAAAAATCCATAGTAAATAACAAACAAAAATCAAACATCATGGACAAGAGTGGCGTTTACAAGTTAACATGTGACACGTGTGACTCCGTTTATTGTGGCCAAACAGGAAGATCTTTTGCCATCCGGATTGAAGAACATAGAACCTCCTGGAAGAAACAAAAAACCGATTCCACATTCGCTGCACACCTCAACTCTGAATATCATTTTACAACTTTCAAGCCAGATGTTATTCATTCACTACCAAAAGGTCCAAAATTAAATTTATTGGAGGCACACGAGATTATAAAATTGCACAAGCAAGGAAAAACCCTTAATGAGATGACCGACCTGTCTACCTCCCCTCTCATAGGATTATCATTACCTGTAAATAGTATTTAAGTAGTTATGTTTGTAACTTATTTTATTGCTTTGAAAATGGCGAAAGCCGAAACTAGTAAGCAGTTAGTTAATAAAAATAGTGAAAATTTACAATGTTTTTTATTTCAACCATTATTAAATATACAACATTTTCACCAAGTTAATTTGTCGACATTAAATTATATAATATTTATTTACCTGTTAATATTTCTCAATTTCGCGCTTTATTATTTCATATTCCACATCTAAAGCAGATGAATATTTCTTCTATTAGCACTATGCTAAATATTTACAGCATGTAGTATACTGTAAGTGTAACACAGGTTTGTCTGTGATACACATTTTAACCCAATGTGCACAGTTACAGGATGACAGGGAGAAGTTAAGCCTGTGCTATGACCTGCCAGTTGCTGAAGGTGACGACAAAGTACTCATGGACAGGCTGATACTTTTTCTGAGGGAATCGATTCAATGTATAAAATTTTGCACCTTGTTTTAAAGTGTTATTTATTTTGATCTGTGATTCTATCTGATGCTAATTGGCTCTTTTAGAGTCTCTTATCGTCCACTATGCGTCTGTTCAGTTTTTTAAAAGACTTTTATTCTAATTTTGTCGATGAAGACGTTCTTTAGCTTCTAGGTAACATGCATACAAACAAACGAAGTAATTTATATATTACAAGCTATTCCAAACATTTAACGAGAACTAAATGGGAATTTCGTTCTTTGAGGTTGTCAGAACAGCTGATTTAGAACAGTATTTAATTTTCAAATCGGTGTAGTCATTTTTTAGTTTTGAGGGAACCTACATACATTTATACACACATATATACACACAAACGAACTATTTTATATATTTGTGTAGATGTATATAAGATTTTAATTATTTAATTATTGTTTTATTTATTCTTTTTAATAGCTTTAGTCACTTACAGGGACCGTGTTATGCACAAATAGCCATTGTTGTTGTGCGCCAAAAGTTTTAATTAAATAACTAGCAACATGCTGTACTAGTACATATATTTTTGTACAAATGCATCAATAACAAAAAAATATACGGCATTTTCAAACATAGTTATTTCCGCATTTTTATAAAACGTAATTAAACATCTTTTACTGAAGTCATTGAATGTCTGCTGGTGGCTTTTATTATGTGCTCCCTTTAAATGACAATGGGAATTCCGCGGCAGGGTTCTCCGAGCGATCTGGAAAGGGTTGGAATTATATTAATCAGATGCTTCTGACGAGTTTATTAGAACAAGATTGGCTTAGGGAGGACAAAAATTTGGAGATTAGGTTTTTAATTTGGATGTTTGAGTGATTTCATCATCGGCTTTAGAAAAGAAAATATTTTCTTTTCTTTAATTGATTTCTTTATTTTAATTACTTCTGAGAAAACATTTTAATAAAACAACAAAATTATATTTCATTTGTAGTGACACTGTAAAAAAATGTAATTATTCGTATTTACCTGCTAATATCTTCCTGAAAGTATCAAAGTTATACTTTACGCCGATGACACTACTGTCTTGATAAGACATACGTCTGTTAACGATATGGTTAGAAATACAGAATTGGAAATAGTGAAAGTTAAAGATTGGTTCAAACCGACTTTCCCTTAATAATAATAAAACTCAACAAATTAATGTTTCACTTAACCGCAATATTAATATTAATATTCAGTTTGGGGGGCCATTCAGATTTCTTGGGATTTATGTCGATAGCCAACTTAGCTGGCCTCAATTGTTCTTAATGTTCTTAAAAGGATTATCTATGCGTTTATCAGGCTGAAAACGTCTGTGTCTTTTGATATGCTGCGTATTTTCTATTTTGCTGCTTTTCAGTCGCACTTAACTTACGGCATAATTCACTGGAGTATAAGTTCGTCTGACAACAGAATTTTCTTACTTCAAAAACGTGCTGTAAGAATCCTGAATAATGTTCTTAACAGGCACCATTGCCGAGAGCTCTTTATGAAATACAGCATTTTGTCTTTTTGTAGTTTATTTGTTTATGTTTGTATGGCATGCGTTAAAGAAAACTCAAATAAGTATGTATCCGTATCCTCTAAACATGATTACAATGTTCGCTCTGGTGGCAACATCAGACTACCTAGATTGTCTAAATCTAGGAAATGTTTTTTTTTGGGAGCCACCTTCTTTAACGACCTACCAGATTCTTTAAAAAAATTGTCAATTAGATTATTTAAGTTCAAGCTCAAAAAAATACTTATTGCGAATTGTCTTTACAATTCGGACGAATTTTTCCATATAAATTTCAGTAACTACACCTAATATGTAATCTATTTTTTTCTTCTTATCTATCACATTTTATATTGTATTTGCATTTTTCAAGGTTTCCAAATGCTTTTCAACTTTTGTTCAATGGATTTATCATATATGTACTGACAAATGTAAACGTCGTAAGATGTCTAGCATAAAATAAATATTATTATCATGGGATTTGTCAGGTCTTGACAAGCGTCCACTAATCGCAATCTTCAGCAACCTTTTGAGCCGCGTCATTCTAGAGACTAGTGGAGCTAAATACACACGACTGCATCCCAAACCCTAGCGATATGCAGACGCGGAAATTACGCCAGATCCAGTGCCCGTACAATGCAGAGTGACCCGAGCAGCACTGATTTCTGCATACTGCAGATTAAAGAGGAGACAGTAGATCTGCAGGCGGGAATGGACTCGATTGCCCTTCGATAGGAGGCT